>PYUH01000062.1:2088927-2113884 GCA_016808085.1 Suaeda aralocaspica | reverse complement strand
AGATGAGTTTACCACATTATGATGTCTTTATTAGTTTTATGCAATAGCGATTTATTATTGAGAGTTGCCACCTCACTCTTGTTATCTGTGATTATGGACTTATGGCTATTGATTGTGCGACTAATTGATTAACGCAAGTAATTTGGTATAATATTAGTTTATGAGCAGTATATTTTTTTGTTTGTTATCCTAGTCATAACTTGCAAGATTAATATTAATTTCTAATAAATCATGAGATTAATTTCTGTTGTCTGCACGCCTTTGTGACTGCTCAGTACAAATTTGAAAATTTAACATATCTTTTGTTTTAGATACCCTCTATATATCTAAGGGCCATGAACTTATGAAACTTGGACTTCATTGAAATTCAATTTCCAAAACACATAGAAATTGAAGGGGAAAAAAAAAATGTAAGAAATAATAATTCAATGCAAGCAATACAGTGTGAAAAAAAATCAGATGATGGCACGTAGAAGCCTCCAGTGGTGGTCAATTAGCGGATATTGTGTTCACCGATGATTCATCAGGGTGACACAGATGGTACGCAGTCGCGCTGCACGGCTCTGTAGTCTTCAATGAGGGATTGAGCAATCTCTTCTGCATGAGTCTCTGGCTCGTCTAGCAATCTCTTTTGAGCTACATCTAAGCTATCAAGCACTTCAACCAAACGAGTTCTACACTTTGTTCTGAACGCAGGATCATCGGATATGGTGAACTGTTGTATACATTGCTCAACCATGTTTCTACGCTCATCATCAACATCAGCGATTAGTGTCTGGTAGGCTACAATTCCAGTGACACCAGACAAATCAGCTTGGAGACCTTCCAAACGCTCAATCTCCTCGCTGATGTGCTTTTGGCAGTCACCCATCTGTGCATAAGCAACACTACTCATCATTACCACTACGACCATACAAGTTACTAGCTTCCCTACTCCCATTTTTTGTGCTTTTTTTTTTTCTTCTTTTGCAACGATGATTGTGTTTATATGTTGTACTAATGTCGAACATATGTAATGTTTATATATAGTTACAAGGTACACCACATGAGATGATATCTTATTATCTTAGTTAAGTTTGTGTATGTTTAACTACAACCTTAATTATTCCCAATCATTGTAACACAACTAACTTAGCACGTACTGGCAATACAGAGGTGCACACACATATATATTTTATGCAACTAAAATCTTGCTTATATGAGATAATCTTATACTTAATTGCTTTTTAATAATTAATGTGTTAATTACCAATGAAAGTTGTTACGAGATCACCTCATAATATAATGTGTATTGAATAAAAAGGCGTAATATATGTGACTTTGGTGTCAGGCGAGGCAGCTAACAAGCCGGCGACTGCGAAAAAACAATAACTACTTCTTACGATTACTTAAGCAAGTAACAGCATTTTAAATCAAGCTAATTATCTGTAAACTTAGGTATGTGATTTCCACGTTCAAGCAGATTTGTAAGATCATGGTATGTTTGAGGAAAGTTTAATTAAACATATCAAATATATATTTTTTTTGGTGCTAGGGGGCGGGGTGAGAATCGATCTCAGGATCTCCTGGAATCGGGAGGGAAGCTTTTACCACCCACTTGAGCTACCCCTCACTCTCATACATATCAAATATATAAGTGGTATGATTTTATTACATATTACTTCATCATTATCGTATGCAAGAATTTGACTTTAACACTATTCACATTATTCTGTTGGCAAAATTATTTGAAATGCTCTTAAGGATTCAAGTCAGTATTGTACTATTGTTATGCTTTCTTAGTTACGTTGTGTTTGATTAATCCACAGTTTGTTACTGATATAAAGTATATAACATCTTAGCTAGCTCCATTTGTTCCAAATTCCGCTAGCCCAAAGTTTTCGATCCATTTTATCGAAAACCAGCCATTTTTCGATCAATGGCTGTTGAAATTTAGAAATATTGAAATGGCTGTTGTATACTAGCCTAATTTTTCGATCCATTTTATCGAAAAGGTTTTCTACCCAACCGAACACACCCTCTTATGTGTTCCTTTTTTTTTTTTTTTTACTTCCAAAGGGTTTGTTCCGGCCGCGGCCCCGACTAGTTTCTACCTTGTTTCTTTTTTTTTTTTTACCAAATCTTCTAGGTTAACCCTGGACTACTAATATTAAATTTTAGGCTTCCAACCACAAAAAACTTATTATATATTTTAACTCTTTGGAGAGATTTTTTTTTTAAAAAAAGGTCACTTTTCGTTTTTCTGTGACTGTCTTATTACCTTTTGAATCCCGAAAAATTATCTAAGGTCCCTATGTTGACTCTAGGAACAATGCATAAATATTTCATTAATTTTTATTTCAGGACCCCAAAACCTCAAAAACTATGGATAGTACCTACCCTTAGTTTTAAGCTTTTGGGCCCCATCTAATGTTCGCCTTTTTTCTTTTTTTTTTACCAAGTTGTACTAGTTGAACCCAATGAACTCACACCTAGTTTTAGCCTAAAAAACTTGTTATGCTCATGCTTCAAAGAGATTCCAAAAAAGGTCACATTAGTCTTTTTTACTCTCTCGAGGCTATCTTATCACCTTTGAACCTCGAAAAACTATCTGAGATCCCTATTTTTGCCCAAGGGGCACCATGTCTAGGCTTATTTTTCGCAACCCCAAAATCTTCGAGCAGATAATAGCCTTCATTTTCGGCTTTCAGGGGCTGTCCTGGGCCCCACCTAGTTTTTGCCCATTTTTCTTACCAATTGTTCTAGGTGAACCCGGCCAGGACCCCCCACGTCTAGTTTTAGTCTCAAAAATCTTGTTATGTTACCTATTTAGAGAGATTCTGAATAAGGCCATATTAGTGTTTTTTGCTCTCCGAGACTGTTGCGTCGTCTTTGAACCCCGAAAAGCTTCTTGAGGTCTCTATTTTGACCCTACGCAAACCTTGTAAACTTGGCATTTTTTTGGCACCCCGCCAAACCTCCGAAAATTATGGATAATAGCCTTCGTTTTTGGGCTTCCGGGGCTATTCTCGACCCCGTCTAGTTCTTGTCCAATTTTTTTCACACCAAGTGTTCTAGGTGAACTCACGTCTGGTTTAGGCATAAAAAAAAAACTTGTTATGTTCCCTTTCCAGAGGTTTAAAAAAAGGCCAAATCAGTAACCTTGTAAAAAACTTGTTATGTTCCCTTGTCTTATTGCCTTGTGAACTGTACCCCGAATAGCTACCCAAGGTCCCTATTTTTACGCGTAAATTTTTTGATAATTTTTTTTTCTGAACCTCGAAACCTCCAAAATTGTGGATAGTATCTTGAACTTATGATACTTAATCTTTATTAATGTTGAGCACGCATGCGGGCGTCTCACATTGATAATTTTAGAGTGAGTTATACACTTTAAGGTTAAAGAGCTACTTTCCTGAGACTGAGGGGTAGCTCAAGTGGTAAAAGCTTTCCTCCCGGTTCCAGGAGATCCTGGGATCGATTCTCATCCCCGCTCCTGTGGCTCCCTAGCACTAAAAAAAAAAAAAGAGCTACTTTCCTTATTCCCATAAGGTTTTGAAGTGGAACCTCATAGCTTTATAAGATGGAATCCCTCTCGATGATAATGATGGATGCGGTTCATGGCCGTATTCAACCATTCTATAAATATTGAACATGTTGAAGCACAAAAGAACATGTTGAAATTTAATTTACAAAAATAAATAAATAATGATTATTGTTAAAAACCATGCATAGAAAAAAAAAATTAAAAAAATAACACCAAAAACTATTGTAAAAGACCAAAGCTAAAACTCTAGCATTCAAATAAATGCAAACATTATACGTAGTACGTGTGAAATCAAATGATGGTAGAAGCCTCCGATGGTGGTCAATTAGCCAGAGGACTAGGGGAGGGTGACTCAATGGGTGGTATAGACGGTAAACAGTCACACAATACGAGTTTGTAATCTCTAATGAGGGATAGAGCAACCTTCTGTAAGTTACCATGCAGATCATCTTGCAATTTCTTCTGTGCAACATTCAAATTAATGAGCACTTCACCAATACGAGCTCTACATTTTTCACTGATCTTCAGTTTACATTGCGCATACACGTTTGTAAGATCTTCATTAAGTCCTCTTAGTGCTATGACGGCTGGGATTCCGACTAGAGGCAACAACTTTAGGGTATTATCAAAACGACGGATCACCTTGTCGGTGTGCTCTTGGCAATCCCCTGTCTGTGCGTGGACAATGCTACTCATCGTTAGCACCACGACCATACTGGTTACTAGCTTCTCTACCACTCCCATCTATTTTTTATTGCGACGATAATTGTGTTTGTAGTACTGATGTCGAACATATGTATGTGTATATATATATATATTTTTACAAGGTACATCACATGAGATGATATCTTATTCTCTTAATTAGTTATGTTTGTGTATGTTTAACTACCTTAATTATTTTCTGTCATTGTAACACAACTAACTTAGCACTGGCAATACAGAGGTGTGCACATATTTTATGCAACTAAATCTTGCTTAAATGACATAATCTTGTACTTAATTGTTGTGATTCATTTTAAATGTGTTACAAAAGAAAGTTGTTACGAGTTCACCTCACATTATGATGCGCATTGAATAAAAAACCGTAACATATGTGGCTTTGGTGTCAGGGACTCAGGGCGGCAAGCCGGCGGTTGCGAAAAAATTGACTTCTTAAGATTACTTAACCAAGTAACAACATTTAAAAATAATGGTGATTATCTGTAAACTTAGATGTGTGATTTCCTCGTTTAAGCTAGTTTGTAGGGTCATGATATGTTAGAGGAAGGTTTAAAATGTTAAGGAACATATTGCATAATTTAAAATGGCATACTTACTTATTACTCCATACTTTGTTTAGTAGATGCAACAAGTTGACTTACACTAGTCGATCAGTATTCACAATCTGTTGGCTTAACATATGTTGTTGGCAATCATGAAGCAATGGTTTATTGGTTTGTACTCATCGATCAGAGCGACATCGGAGCATAGTTGGTAGGATTGACTAATGGAAGATGACTTTGCCTTCTGTAGATCAATTAATGTCCAAATTTTTAGCCACACATCTTCATACAACATTATTTATAAGAAGGGAAAATCTTTTAAATTACTTTCAATATATAAAACATAATATAGTCATGTGAGATCTTGTTTGATTCGACATCAAACAAATGCATTGACATATATGCAAATCAAAACGTATCAAACAAATGGGAATAGAGAGAGTACTACATTGGATTTAACTGGGCAAGGGCAAGGGCAAGGGCAAGCGCAAGCCTATTTAGTAATCCTGTATAGCACAACTAGATAGCACCACCACAGACATCACATTAAGTCTAAGACTCTACGAGCCTACGATATGGTGCTTCTGCTTGATCTAAGCCATTCTAGTATTGCAAGGACTGTATAACTAATCATAACAGTTAGTGGATTTTCAACCTTGCGTCTCAAATGAGACAACATGGAGAACAAAAACTTCAGCAGAATGTCAATATTCACCTCTGCTTACAATAGTACAGAAACAATAATGAAAAGTTTATTGCAAATGAACCACTCGCTTCAGTCTATAATCCAATAAACAAGGAGTGAACACGAGCTACACTACAGACTACACTGCAAAAATTGTAGAAATTTGCTTGTAAAAATATTTTTTACAACATAAACAGAGTACAGTTGATCAAACTTAAGTAGTTGTTGCTGTATCTGTAGCTGTAGCTGTTGGTTCAGCAGGCTTTCCAGGCTTCATGAAACAAAAGAGATTCAGAACATCAGCGTTGTTCCGGATATATTCTGGGCATTTATCCAGCAACCTTTGAGCTTTTTTATGTTCCCCAGCCACAAAATAGGCATCGAATAACCGAAGAAAAACTTTTGTTGATGGAAAATTCTTCACTGTCACAGACTTTATAAACATCATGGCTTCGTCGGGATTTCCTTTCTTCACAAGATAATCAATGAAAGGATCCAAGAAAGGAGGGAACCCATGATTCTTCATCAAACCAAGTAAACTAAGAGCTTCCTTGAAACCATTCTTAGTTAATGTAAGCTTCTTGATTAGAGTCTTGTATGTTGTATGTTTGGGAATTATACCCTTGTCGTTCACAAGCTCCGAGACAAAATGAGAAGCAATGATGGGACTATTTCTATTGCAGTAAGTATTAACCACCAAATCAAGCGCAGGTCCTGCAGAAGATGCCCTTCCACTCTCAACCATCTTTTTGAAACACTGGCATGCACTATCAAAATGACCCTTTACACAGTGCCCTTCAATCACAGATTCCCAAATCATGCCAACAGGGGGCATACCATAACCATCTAGTTTCACCATAAACTCATTTGCTTCAGTTTCTAATCCAGAACTACTTAGATCAAATGCGACTCTACTTTGCATAGCCACACTAGGTTTAAACCCACTTTTAACCATAGCATCTAAGACCGTATTACACATCCCCATCTTCCCAACACTAGTCAAGGATTTAAGCACTGCATCAAACATAGCATTGTCCAAAGCAAAACCCTTCCCCGTAAAGGTCTCAATAACTCTAGAAAACAATTCCATGTCAAGTTCCTTAGCAACAGCAATCTTCTTCAAAAGAAACACGCAATCTTCCCGAGAAGGCTTGTTTGCCCCATTGATCGCAACCTCAAAAAGGCGAACCATATCCTTAATCATTCTGTTAAACTCAAACCTTTTGCTGAAATTAAAATAATTCTCCCTCGCAATCGCATACCCTGCATTACTCATCTCCTCAACAACAACCCAAAACCTATCCACACACTCCCATCTAGCCAAACCTACCAAAATCGCATTATAAGTATGTTGATCGTGTTTAAACAAACCGTTCTCCTCCACCCACCGAAAAAAGATCAAAGCTAGCGTTGGGTCATAAACAAGCCTCTTCAACACCACTCCAACCAATCGACTCGAAAAACTAATATTTAACTCACTCAATTGCTTCTCAATATCCTCATCCCAAGGTTTGCTCCATATAATTTTACAAATCCTCGAAACCACGAATTTTATCGAATCACCTGTATGCTCTTTACGGGGCAATACGCCTCGATTCAAAAATTCAGACCAACCCACCCATTTTGTAACTTCATCTTTCAACCCTTCTTTCTCAAACACCTTTAATACTTTATGATAAGTTCCTCCTCTAATCCCAAAACCTTTTGCCCTCATACAATAAACCATTTCCCAAAATTCATCAATATACAAATTTATCGCTAAAACCCCAAGCATGAAGTTATAAGCTTTGGGACCCACAAACTCATTTTCTCTCTCTAACATCCAATTAAAAACCCTAATTGCAGTTTTAGGGTCATCATTCAAATTAGCAATCACATTCAAAATCAAATCATAGGTAATAACAACATCATTAGCAACTAATTCGGCCTTAATCTCATCGTCATTAGTGAGTTTAGTGAAAGTAGTGATCACAGTTGAAGCATCTTGGGATTTTAGAATAAGGCATGAAAAATGTCGCCGAAAATTAGGGTTTTGAAAATGAGATGTAATTGATGAATTGAGTGAGGAGGAGAGAGAAAGTGGAGACTTAGGGTTTTGAGTTACCTGGAGAAGAGAGAGTGGTCTTGAAGAGGAAATGCGACGAATTTGATGGTGACGAAGAAGAAGACGCCATTGATTCCTCATCATTTTGCTCTGCTTTGAAGTTCTAAGTTTGGAAGGTGAACAATTTTAGAGAGAGTAAGATTGTAGGGTTTTGGACTTCTGGGAAGAAATTTTTGTTGGAAAATTAGACTTGGGCCATATCATTGGGCTTTTGTGATTTGTTTGTTTATTTAGTTTTTAGTTTAGCGACTTAACACCAATCGATGAGAATCGACTTACGATGCGAGACTATATATCAGGTATCTATTAATAAGGTTTTGTTGAGAGTGGGGGTTGCTTAAGATGGTTAAAGTATATTTTAATAAGGTTTTGTTGAGAGTGGGGGTTGCTTAATAGACCACGGTCATTTTTAAATACATCAAAACACTCTTTAGAAACCCCTATAATAATCCAACATCAACATCCTTAGTTAAGAAGTCCATTATCCATCGCATTCTATAATCATATAACCTCAATCCCCCTCCGCTATTTGTAATATGGATCGCTTCCTTAGCTTATTCGCACCAAAAAATGTTACCAAACCTCAAGTTAACAACAATGAATTGCGTACCAATATAACTGATTTACCTGAAGGATGTATTTCCTACATTCTGTCATTAACTTCACTAACAGATATTCTTCGATCATCCGCTGTTTCGAAGCAGTTCTTATCCGCTTCTGAATCCGACGTCGTTTGGAATAAGTTTCTGCCTTCGAATTTTAACGAAACTGTGACTCAAATATCATCACCTCAACTTCCTCAACAATTTACGTCAAAGAAAAAGCAATTTGTTTTTCTTTCTAATGCTCGTATACTCTTCGACAATGACACAAAGGTAATCATCTTTTTTTTTTCTTTTTTCATCTGTAAATTAAGTGTGATTTGTTCATTGAAAAAAAAAAAAAAAAGGTCAAATGACTCTTATGTTGATGATTGGAACGTTAGATGGATGAATTTTATGACTTGTGGAGTTAGAAAAGTGCTTTTAAGTTTTCAACCAATCATAATTTTTGCTGATGATATAGTTGTTGTTAATTTGTTATTAGTTTTGGTGTTTTGAATTTTAATGTTGACTATTTGTAAAAAGCTACTCCATGTGTTTGTTGTGCAATTTATTTAAACAATTTTTATTTTTTTAGCTTAGAATATGATTTATGTGTTGCGAGTAAGAGATATGTGAATTGGTTAGAGTTTTTGTTTCGAGTAGCTCTTCAACAATTCGTTAGTAAATGTAACATCCATGTTTGATTTTACTGTATGATCGATGTAGAGCTTTGCTTTGGATAAATGGAGTGGCAAGAAATGCTACATGTTTGGTGCCCGGGCACTAAGTATTGTGTGGGGAGACACCCCTCGTTACTGGACATGGATATCTCTACCTGAATCAAGGTTATATTCTTTCCCACGACGTACTGTACTCAATTTGGGATGGGGGTATAGTAATATATAGAAAGAAAATGCTATGATATAAATTTTTGTTGGACTAATATTGCTTTGTACATATGTATCTACTAGCTATTTTATTGTGTATTATGCCCCTATTTGGATGTTCTTACTCTTCGTTGCAGCATATACTAATTAGACTTATTGGTATTATTGCTGCTTTAACATGTGCTGTGGTCAAAAACCGTAGCATAAAGTGAGTTTTTGAGCACAACAAATAATTGTTTTTCTACTAGTGTATGAATGAATTCAATATATCAAACTGTTTTCATTAGTGAAGTTGGTGAGTTTTTCACTTCTTCCTACATATGACATATGCTTTTGAGTTTTGATTAATATATGGAGTGAAATTTATGATACTAGGTGGTGGTATCATAGGTATAAATCTACAATCATAGGTGGTTTCATGGAATTGAAATGCGTTATTCTGGATTGTGTAGGTTCCCTGAGATTGCTGGGCTCCAACACGTATGGTGGCTCCTAATCGAAACAAGGGTAGACCCCAAAGTCCTATCACCAAAAACAACTTATGGTGCATATTTTGTGTACAGGATGAAAGATGGCTATGAAGGGTTCCAGTCAACACTCGTTAAGGCAAATGTGTACGAAGTTGTTTTAGAAGAAGATGGGTCTGAAAATCCTCATCCTGATGATGTGCCCTTTGAGAGCAGCTTCTATCTGGCAGCCTCTGGGGATTCAAATCCAATGTGGGTTGCGATGAGGCCTGAAGGAATGCTTCCGTGCACAAGAAATGATGGATGGCTTGAGGTTGAGATGGGAAGGTATTATGTTAATGATTGTATCGCGGACAAGGTGATGTTGAAGATGACATTGAAGGAGATTGAACAACTTAGTATGAAGAGTGGTCTTATAGTTCAAGGTATTGAACTCTGTCCTTTGGACTGATAATTTGAGTGACAAAAGTGTCGAAGCAAGTTCAGGGAGTCATTATCTCATTATCAACATTATATTGCTATTACTAAAGATAAAATTGCTGTAAAAAAAATCGAAATGTGAGATTGGTAGTATGATAGTATTGCTGAACCCACTTTTTATCCTTTTAAGAGTCGATGGTACTTTTGGGGGTGGAATTATAGTTGGAAATTTGGAGTTGCGCCAAATCAATGGTGCCTTAGAACTTTATTGTTATTCCACGTTATTGACGTTTAAATTTTATCTTTAAAATTTCCTTTTTGCCCCTTCATCGTACCACCCAACAACCAACACCTCTCCACTATACTACCCAACAATAACCATCATCCACCCACCAACACCCAGCCGCCGCCACCCTTCTATTTTTTTTTTTTTTGTACTAGTGGTTGGCCCAATTGTCGGTCTCATGGGCCGACGGTTTTGGGAGCCGCTAGTTGTAATTAATTAAAAAAAAACCAAAATACTACAACCACCACCGACCGCCATACCAGGCCACCAGCCGCCTACTCGCCACTTCCACCTCAACTCACCACAGCAACCACGTTTTTAATATTATTTTACAAAAAATTTAAAAAAAAAAATTGAAACAAGTGGATGGTTGGACCGACGCCATCAGCCACCAGCGCCCGTCCCAACCGCCGGCCCATGAATTATTGTAGAGTAGTGGGAGTGTCACATTGGGTTTTATCCATTATAAACCTGTTATGTTTAAGATAATTAATTTTTTTATTTAATTAATTCTCCCACATAAAAAAAATTTCAAACCAATCTTATCAAAGATTAGAAAAATCAAATTACACATAAGCAAATTTGGTCAATGATATAAAAAAAAAACAATAAACTGATAAAAATAACTCTGCAAAATAAGATTAATTGATCAACAAAATAATTATTAAGAGATAAAAAATTATGCAAATTAGATACTATAATCTACACATTAAGATGAGCATCACAATATCTCATATAACTATATTTTATCTTATTTATATGCTGCAATAATGACGAAGTATAGTTCGAACGAGACTGGTGAATAATGTCAAATAGTAAAATAATATCAAGTTGCCAAAATATTTATTTTCAGGGGTCTCGGAAAAAAGTTGCCAAAAACTTTCCAGCATGCCCGTATGGTCATATGAACCCATTCCTGGTGATTTGCGAAGAAAAAGCCTTAAAAGGGACGATAATAGGTTTTTATATAGGTTCTCTAAAACCACTATTTTCCCTTTTTCGGAAAAGGCTACAAGAGGTATGGTAACAGATTTTTAGGGGTCGAAACAAATCGTGGTAATAAGTCCTATGGTGGTCCACAACACACGGTCAAAAAACAGGGCGAATATAAAATGGGTCCTCAAAAGGCCCCTCGTTCGGCCTTATTCAAAGGCTATTATCCACAATTTTATGAGTTTCCGAGGTCTCAAAAAAAAAACTAAGCAAAAGCTTTCTGGATACTCGTATGGTTAATATATTAACCCAAACAAGGCATTTAGGGTGTAATGGCTTAAGAGTGACGATAATAGGTTTTTATAAGGTCTTGGAAATAGTTATTTTACCTTTTTCGGAAAAGGTCATGAGAGGGATGAAAACAGCTTTTAAGGGGCCGAACTTGATCGTGGGGAGCCCTGTGACAGTTCATAGCATGTAGTCAAAAAACAGGGCAAAAATAAGATAGGTCACGAGAAAGTCCCTTGAGAGGTCTCAATCAAAGACTAATATCCGCTATTTTTTGAGTTTTCGGAGTCCCGGAAAAAAGTTGCCAAAAAATTTCCAAGGTACCACGGTTAAAATATGAATCCAAAGCAGCTAATTTGGGGTGAAAAGGCATCAAGAGGGACGATAACATGTTTTTCTAAGGTCTTGGAAATAGTTGTTTTTCCCTTGTTTGGAAAAGGCCATAAGAGGGACGATTAAAGGTTTTTAGGGTCCAAAATTGATCTTGGTGAATCCTATGGTGGTCCATAGCACATGGTAAAAGAATCGGACGAAAATAAGATAGCTCCTAAAGGATGGCATCTCGAGAAGTCTCAACCAAAGGCTATTATCCACTATTTTTTGAGTTTACAGGATCCTGAAAAAAAGTTGACAAAAACTTTCCAGGGTGCCTATATGGTTTAAATATGAACCCAAGCCACGCAATTTAGGGTGAAAGGGATAACATGTTTTTATAAGGTCTCAAAAATAGCTGTTTTGCCATCGTTCGAAGAAGGCCATAAGACGAATAATAAAAGGTTTTAAGGGTACGAAATGGATCATGGTGTGTCCTGTCTTGGTCCATAGCATATGATCAAAAAACATGAAAAAATTAAGCCGGGCTCAGGAAGACCCATCGGTAGATCTCAATCAAAGATTAGTATCCAGTGTTTTTTGAGTTACTGGGTCTGGGGTTATGGAAAATAAATATTTTCAAGGTGCCCATATGGTTAAATATAAACCCAGATCAGGCAATTTGGAGTGAGAAAGCATTAAGAGTGATGATAATAGGTTTTATAGGGTCTCAGAAATTGCTATTTTTCCCTTGTTCGGAAAAGGCCGTAAGAAGCACGATAACATTTTTTAGGGGCAGAGATCGATTGCGGGGAATCCTATGTTGGTTCATAATACTTGGTCAAAATATAAGGCGAAAATAAGATGGGTCCCGTGAAGGCCCCTCGGGAGGCCTCAATCAAAAGTTATTATCTACAGTTTTTTGAGTTTTCGGGGTCCCTGAAAAAAGCTGCAAGATTTTTTTTGGGCACCCGTATGTTTAAATTGATATTAATTATTCGTTAAAAAATGAAAAGAAGTTGTATATTTTTTGTTAAATAATAATTCTGGCTTTTAAAACAAAATATTACATTAGTATGAGCATCGCGCAAGTTTCTACACTAGTTTAATTTTTTTTGAATCAAATATTAAATCATTTAAAAAATAGTCATACGACATCCACAATAGAGATCAGAACTAAATACAAAACAATCTTAATTGAATAATATTCAAATTGAACAAAACTTCGATCATTGTATATAAGATCTGATAATGATGAATACCCTCTTTCACATCGTTGTTCTATGCAGCCTTCAACGAGCTAGGGAGTCTTTCGATCTGTTGTAGTTTTGAATCTGAGTAAAAATTGACCTGACGGATTGTAGACGTAGAATCGACATTTGTTGCAACCGTATACATTTCCTCATTAAAAAATTAAATCTTCCACTACAAAAATAAAACCCTAACCCCAGACTCTAGGATCGGAGAAAGATATAACCCAAAACATGGGTAGGTAAAACCCAATATACGAGTGGTACGTAAGACTCTCTACTAACTTACTAAGTAGAGAATGAAGATTTATTATTGACATAAACATAAAACTAGTACAAGAAAAAAAAGGGAGGGCTTATCATCAGCCCAAAAGACGGGTAGTAACCCCTAAATCTGAAAAACCGGAGTTTTTAGAGAATGAGAGAAAAAGAAAAGCCAATATAGGACGGGAGAGAGCGACGTTACTTGATCATTTTGTATGCTAATAATAAATTTTGAAGACCCATTAAACAACGGTATATTTAAACCCCCAAAATCCTTCTTTTATACTTTACTCCTCATTCATCACAACAAATTACCTCAACCCCTCTCCGCTGTTTGTGATATGGATCGCCAATGTAACAGCAACGAATTACGTACCAACATAACAGATTTACCAGAAGGTTGTATTTCCTACATTCTGTCATTAACTTCACCAATTGAAATTATCCGATCATCTGCCGTTTCCAAACAGTTCTTATCCGCCTCTGAATCCGACGTCGTTTGGAACAAATTTCTGACGTTGAATTTCGAAGAAATTGTTACTCAAACTTCATGCTCTCAACTTCTTCAACAGTTTACGTCAAAGAAACAGCAATTTAATTTTCTTTCCAATTCTCATATACTCTTCAACAATAATACCAAGGTAATATTATTTTATTATTATTATTTTTTTTCTGCCGCTCGATTAATTGATTTTTTCAGTGATTAGGATTAAAAAAAATAGTCAAATGATGCCTTTTGTGGGTGATGATATTAATAAATTTGATTTTTATCACTTATTTTTGCTGATTTTACTGTTGTTAATTTGTTATTAGTTTTGATGTGGACATTTGTAAAAATAAAAAAAATAAAAAAAAAACTAATTATATGTTTGTTGGGTAGCTTATTTAAATAGTGTTAAAGCATGTATACAAATTATTTATATGTTGTAAACAATTAATTAGTCAAATTAGCTAATGCAAACGTTCTAATTGTAAAGTAATAACCGAACAATTCAATCAAATGCTTAAATTACGGTCGAAGTCCAAAAGAATAAATTAATACTATGTTGTTAACGACTAGTCTATAACCATTCGCTCACATTTTTTTTTTATACTTATTTTTTTTGATCTAAATTTATTTTTAATGAAATCGTTAAACATATATCAAGAATAGATGCTTATTGTTAGATAAATTAAACTGATTTTGCTCAATTTAATTTATTTTTACTAAGTTGAACTTAACTTTGCTAACTTATAAATTTATTTTTACGATGAGTGAAAAAAAAATATATGCGACGAAGAAAACAAGGTCTTAGCGTGTATGACGCTACAAATTAGGATAAATGCTATGATATATCTGCTGAAATGCGAAAGTAGCATGAATGAACATCCATGTCTGATTTTAGTGTATGATGTAGAGCTTTGCTTTGGATAGAAGGAGTGGCAAGAAATGCTACATGTTTGGCGCTAGGGCACTAAACATTGTGTGGGGAGACACAACTCGTTACTGGACATGGATGTCTCTACATGAATCAAGGTTACATTCTCTATAACAACCATACTCAATTCTGGGATAAAGGATTTAATGTATGAAAAGAAAATACCTATGCCTATCATATTAACTTTTGTTGGAATAATATTGATTTGTATGTATCTACTAACCTTTTTTTTTATCGTGTGTTAGCTATTCCTTCTCTTTGGTAGAGCGTATAGCATAAAAAACATGGGCTTTTTAGTAAGTGCCCCTCATGGAAATGCATTATTCTGTATTGTGTAGGTTCCCGGAGATTGCTGCACTCCGACTCGTATATTGGCTACTAATTGAAGCAAGGGTAGACCCCAAAATCCTTTCACCAAAAACAACGTATGGTGCATATTTTGTGTACAAGATGGAAGATGACAACCTTGGATTCGAAACACCTGTCAAGGCACATGTGTATGAGATGTTTCTGGAAGAAGATGGGTCTGAAAATCCTCATCCTGATGACGTGCCCTTTGCGAACTGTTTCTCTCTGGCATTCTCTGGGGATCTAATGCGGCCTGAAGAAAATCTTCCATACGAAAGATATGATGGATGGCTGGAGATTGAGATGGGAAGGTATTATGTTAATGATTGTATCGCTGACAAAGTGATGTTAAAGATTACATTGAAGGAGATTGAACAACTCTTTTCAAAGAATGGTCTTATAGTTCAAGGTATTGAACTCCGTCCTTTGGACTGACAAAAGTATTGAATCAAATTGAGGGGGAGTCATTATCAACATTGCTTAATCGTAAGGTCAAAAATTTGTTGTAAAAAGATCCATGTTTGTAATCGATGTGTGGTTTCTAAGCTTTCAAATAAGATGTCTCGAGTGCATTTGTGAATTTTGATTGATACAACGCTTGTTATTAACAATAAATTCAATTGTATTAAAAAATTTTGTTGCATTTTATGTTTTGCAACTCATTCTAACAGATCATTAGTTTAGAATCAGAAATTTGAGAATGGCTATCATGGTGTTCTTTCTTCGATATTATTTCTATGTCAATTTGAAGCTAGCTAATATTCACATACTTTTAACTTCGTATAAGTCAATTTGAAGCTTATGTTCTTTTTAATATGTTATCATAGTATCATTTGTGTATTGTAGTGTATTAATCTAACTCACTTTTGATTTGAACAACACTTGTAATTAACACATTCACACATGAGTTTAAAGGATAACTTACTTGATAAGAGCATCTTTCCTGATTTCAAGAGATCATAGGATCATTCTCACTTCGTTGTTACCAAAAAGATTTTAAAAACATTCATATATATCAATATTATACCAAATTATTTTTGAGTTTATAGTCTATTCTAACATTGGCAATTAACCCATTAATATGCATTTATTCCTTAATACTACTTTCGATTCAAATGAGAAGCCACAATTTTCAAAAATAGATACTTTAAATTAGTACAATGTTTTTTTTTGCTTTTCAAGATGTCAAATGAGAAAAAAAATTCTTGGAATTAGTGTAACCCAAATTATTGCATTTATATTGAAAGTTGTAGTTTAAGTTTGATAATTGTACTACCTCCTTATCATATTAGTTGCAACGATTTGATACTTTTTTCTCTACTTGATGTCAAATCATTGCAACTAATATGATGCAAAGTTTGTATATATTAACGAATTTTAAAAGACATGATCAACGGCACTTTAATTAGAAAATTGTATATTAAAATAGCAATCTTAATCATTAACAGCTCATCAACATAAATTTAATCACAATTACAATTTTCCAACAAATAAAAAATATGTCGTGTACCAACATAACTGATTTACCAGAAGAATGTATATCCCACATTCTATCATTGACTTCACCAGTTGACATCCTCCGATCATCGGCCGTTTCGAAACTATTCTTATCGGCCTCGGAATTCGATGTCGTTTGGAACAAGTTTTTGCCATGTAATTTGGATGAAATTGTTTCTCAATCATCAAAACCTGATTTTTTCGAACGATTTGTGTGAAAGAAACATCAATTTATCTATCTATGTAGTTCTCATTTGCTGTTTAGCAATGACACTAAGGTAATAACCTTTTTTTGTTCTGTTTTTAGTGAGCTTTTCTTGATATTGTTTCCATACTCTGTGTTGTTATTTGAGCCATAAAAGTCAATAATTTTTTTTGGTTTGTTGATCACATATACAATTAATTAGTAGTGTCTATTAAAACGTAATAAGAATTGAACTTTTGATCTTTCAGATATAACGCACATGATTATTTACTATTTTTCCGCAACAATTTGCATATTATTACAAGGAAAATCTTGGTAAATTAAAATAAAATTAACATTTCTTAAGCCATGTAGGCCAAATAAAAAAGGAAAAATTGATTCTAATTATTCCATCTTTAACAGTTCCACTTTTCGATTATCTCACAGCAGTCCCAACTTTTGTGGCTTGTTTTCTTTTATTGGTCTTTACTAGTTAATAACTTAATTAGTAGGTAATTTATACACGTGGCATTAAATGATTGGTGGAGTGCTTTTTTTATTAAACAAAAAAAAATCATTAAACAAAAAAAAAAGTATGAAATCAGTTTATTGATTAAAAAAAAAATGAAAAAATTGTGTGTTGGAGTGTTTTTTTTTTCAATTTAAATCAGTTTTATTAATTAAAAAAACAAAAAGAAATGAAAAAATTGATTATGGTAACCTGAAATTCAGGTTACCGGTAAAAAGGACCAATAAAAGAAAATGAGATATAAAGGTGGGATTGTTGTAATATAATCCAAAGGTAAGACTGCTAATTTCAAATATGTAAAAGGTGGGATTATTAGAATCAATTTTTCCAATAAAAAATATGAACGACTAGTAACAATGAACAATTGTTTATGTAATTATATACGAACATAATTTATATGATTATTCTGTGTTCATTTAGTTTCATCTCATTTTCATCTCTTTAATAAGATTATCATAGTTGGTCTTTTGTTCTATCCAACAAGTTTCCGTTACAATCTATGTTCATGCATGAAACAAACTATATATATATTCAATCTTTTAATCAACAAACATTTTAAAATCATATTATATAGCCAAATAATGATTAGGCATTGATAAGAAAAAAAAAATCATATCATCATAGTTGAAGCCAATTTATCAGCAATTATAATAATACAACCAGAGGTATCTTGCTATATACAACCAAAAGCAAAAAGATTGTTCATTTGATTTTAAATGAGCTAAAAATTAGTTTCAAATCAAATTAACGGTTTTTTTTTTTTTTACTTTGATTGTACCTTGCAATGTAACAGTTGTTCCATATACATCCTCTGAACTTATCACTTACTCCCTCCGTTCCTATTTGTTTGATACGCTTTGACTTGCACATATGCCAATGTAATTGTTTGACCTTAAATATCTTTTGTTGTGTATATATAAAAATTATAATAATTACATATTAATAACGTACTCATTGAGACGAATCAAACAAGACCACATATGATTATATTATGTTTTATATATTGAAAGGAATTTAAAAGATTCTCCCACCCTATGAATAGTGTCAGATTCCAAACGTATCAAACATTTAGGAACGGAGGGAGTATAAATTAGTATTTGAAACATTTTATCTCACATATAAAATGCTTTATAGTTATCTAATCAAACTGTCTAACCTAATTTTGGTTCATACATCTTTTCATGATCAATTTTGGTGGATAATGCAGGGCTTTGCTCTAAATAAATGGAGTGGCAAGAAATGCTACATGTTTGGTGCCCGGGCACTCTATATCGTGTGGTCAAACACCCCTGAATATTGGACTTGGAAATCTCTACCCGACTCAAGGTCTCTCTTCCTCTCCTTGTCTGACTTATTGTTGAACTATAATCACATGAGATTTTGTTATATCAATTTTAATGTACATTTTCAAAGTATATACTTGTTTTTTTTTTCTTTCCTGCGAGTATATGAAAATATTGATTTACTACCTCAAAAATGAAGGATAATGTAGTGTCTTCCTAGGTTGCACGGACACACCTTCAATTTGTCGTACCCCGTGTCCGACACCGACACGACACTGACACACGTTGGACTCGCGTACTCACATTGACGTAACTGATTAGACTCATTCGAGTATCCCATAGCTTTAGAGTTATTTTTCCCGCTTTAATTGTTTATGTCTTTTAGGTTTTTAGTAGTTTTCTAAATGAAGGACCTCTAAATAACAGAATGCCTCATCCCCTAACCAACTCGGGAATTTATATCTCGCATAATCACCTATGGTGAGTCTTTTCAAATTCATATGAGGCTTTAGAGCATCTAGAAAATTTTCATTCATGATAATTTGCATCAACACCTATTCATCCAGGTGTGCTTTAGCCCTTAAATTAGCTTGAAAAGCATCTGCCATTTCAAGAACATGGATAGATCCATATATCCGTAAGATTCCTCTCAGTTGAGTAAATTCCCCCAATCCTCTGGTGTTTTTCTCATTATCCTCACCAACAACAAAATCTATCAAAGTTTGGAGGCAACTTAAACTGCCAAGATGATTTGGCATGTCCTGCAACATAGTGCCACGAAGGTCTAGATGACGCAGGTGAACAAGATTTCTTGTCATTGTTGGCAATTTTCTCAGTTGTCTACGATGACTTAAGATCATTGTTTGCAGATGCAACAAGTCACAAATGGAAATTGTTCAATGTATGTGAACGAGAAGTCCAAGTAGCGTAAGAGCTCTAGGCTTCCAATTGAAGGTGGTATGCTGGTGATCTTGCAACCACACAAACTCAACACACGCAAACAACAAAACTGCTTTATGGATTGTAATACGCTGTGGGATAAGTAGTAACAAGACTGATAAGTGGAACAAGATTTGCTTTCAACTGGCAAAAATGTACGCAGTTGATGAGCATAATCATTGAGCCTGAACTTCTCAACTGTATCATACCTGCTCTGCTGATATGAAAAATGACGAAGCATTTCCTCAACTGTATGTGAAATGTTTGGCTCCAGCATTAAAATGAATCCTCCCATGACAAAAACAACTAATTAGTCATGAATCATGTCATGCATGACAAAGTAATGCTGTTCTGATTTTGAAACTTGAAAAAAGGAACGTGCCTTTAAGTCTTCAAAATAGGTCTTACCTATATGTTCCATAGTTTCGCTACTATTTAATCTTGACATCGCTATAAAACCTTCAGTCATCCATAGCAAGACCAAGTTTTCTTTGCCAAATTGGTAATTCTTAGGAAATATAGAACAATAAGCATAGCACCGCTTCACAGGTTCAGGGAGATAGTAAAAGCTCAATAACAATGCTGGAAGGATTTCTTTTCTGACAGAAGGATGCAAA
Organism: Suaeda aralocaspica; assembly: GCA_016808085.1. Taxonomy (NCBI): domain Eukaryota; kingdom Viridiplantae; phylum Streptophyta; class Magnoliopsida; order Caryophyllales; family Amaranthaceae; genus Suaeda; species Suaeda aralocaspica. The sequence continues at coordinate 2,093,801 of PYUH01000062.1, read as the reverse complement.
TCCCACAGTCTGCTCCTTGCTATAGTCTCCCATTCAATAACATCAGAACGAAATATGTTCAAGAGTCTCCCAAGTGCTTTAATGGCGAGTGGCAAACCATCACATTTAGCCACAACTGTTCTCCCCATAGTTTCAAAATTCTCATCGGGAGCTGCTTGGGGATCACCGAATGCATGTGTTTTAAACAAGGCCCAAACATCATCAACTGGAAGCTCATACAACGGAACTATTAAGATTGGACAAAGATTTTTAGCAATGTCCTCATTGCGAGTAGTCACAATTATAGTGCTACCCGGAGTAGCATGCTCTAACGAGATCAGTATTGTTTGACAAGTAGCATCCAGGATCTTATCCCAAAGATCATCTAATACAATCATAGTTCTCTTTCTCACCACTTTTTGACGCAAATTATTTTGAAGCAGCTGCAAATCATCCAGATATTCAAACCTTGAGAACTGCATCTGCAGATCTGAAGTCCCAGGCAGTAAATATAACATTTTGTTTATGATTTACATAGCATCAAACTCCCTGGGAAAATAGATCCATGCTTTCATGCCAAACATGGAACCTATTGTAGGGTGGTTGTATATTAGTTGAACAAGGGTGGTTTTTCTAATTCCACCCATTCCAACAATGGCAATCACACGAATCTTATCCTCTAATGATATGTTTTTGCTTTTGAGTACCCCACCTTGCTGATCTTTTAACACACCATCCTCCAAAACTTGAATGATCCGGTCTCTTTCAGAAACCGTGCCCACTATCTTAGATTCATCCACGAAACTAGATGTGGGTAGTGAAGCCAACATTTTTCGAGGTTGCTCTTGACTGAGCCTTAGACCAAGTAATTTTATGAGATGAGATAATCCCTCAAATCTCTGATTCATTCTCTGTATCCTGGTATTGATTCCTTCATGAAATGGGTTTAGTGCATTAGCAATCCCACCAAAGGCAGAAGTGATATTGGCTATGCTGCTAAAAAACACTTGACCATCATGATGCTGAGTAGATTCCGCATCAGATTGCTGCACCCTTTTTCGCAGGGCCTTTGTATAGATGTGGTCTAAGAGATCTTTCAGCATCAAAGACAGCATGCTTAACATCATTAAGCCAGTTCTTGACATCAGAGCCAATTTCCTGCTTTTCTTCTGCATGGACAGCCGCCCTTTTGACTAACATCACAGAAGTCCTCAGCTTCAAGAGCTCAGCAGCAGTTGAATCATGTCCCATTAGCAGCTCCCTCATGTTCTCAGGTGCCAACTAATCAATCAAGCGTTGAACAGTCCTGATATAAAGGGAACAACAGCATATTTACCCACTGTATTCATCTTTGTAACTTCTTTTTTTTTTAATCCAAAAGAAGTTTTAGGTTGATTATTACACTTAAGGATTGAGATCGTCTTGAATTGAGAACTTGAGAAGAGATGAATATGTATAAGCCTTAAGAGATTAAATTCAAACAAAATTACAACGTTGATCGGTATGATCAACGTTTGATGTAACTAATAGTAATATGTTACTTTTGCTGGTAAATAGTGATAGCGTTGGCCGGCGGGTAAGTGTTAACATGAAGCTTCTATAGCTATTACTAGTGAGGAATTTTCAACTTACGAACCATACTACTCCCTTAAACAACCCACTGGGAGTTTCTACATTACTAGAGAAGATTAGTAAGCAACCATATTGCTCCCACAAAATAAAAGTATTGGTGAAGGCGAAACCATACGAAACATAAAGTGTATTGTGTACCGTTTACCAGCTAACATGACCACTTATTCTTGCATAAAGCACATACATTACTTGTTCCTATAATAAACAGAGGTTTACATAGTCGCACTTAGGCCCTACTTTCACTACACCAGTATTAACAAACGAAGTCGAAAATACACAAGTACATTTTACAGGGTTGCTCAATTCACCATTTGGGCCTTTCTGTCTTACATACCTCAAAATAACTAGTGCTAGTGCATATTACACCTTTTCTCCTTTCACCTTATTATGTCTTTTAGTTTTATACTAAGTAGCTTACAATCAAGTTAACAAACTAAGTAAACAACCACCATTACCACAAAGTTCCTTGATTCTTTGTGTCCATTTTGTTGACATTTCCTCAAGACTTCTTAACAATGTCCACCATTATCATCGTCATAATCAAAGCCTTAATCTCAAAAAGACGGAGGTCGGCTACATAAACCAATCCCCATCCTGTATAGTCATCCACAAAATTCCTTCTTTTCCATTCATTCCTATCCAAAGCCAAACAAGATTATAAACCCTACATCACTATGTCATATTAAACTCCTTCCATCCAAAAAGAAAAAATCTTAAGTTCTTAACCTCAAATCACATATAGTCAAAGAAAGTTAGCTTAAGCAGTTAAGCACTTAAGCCTATTATAATTTGTGGATAGATGGGCTGAATAATCACCACAGAATCAATCTTAACTTTGGGCCAAATTATCCATCAATTTTCATCCATTATGAAACCCCATATTCCACTTAGACATTTCATCAAACACCTTATGTGCATATCCCCTACACCAACTCTCAACCATTATTTTGCTTCAATTTCATGGCTTAAAATTAACGGAAATTTCTAAATTTATTACATTAATGTAGTGGGACCCATGAGAAAAATGTGTGAGCCTCACCACTAATTTTGCTTGTTTATATCCCTCACATATGCTTGATATACTTTGTTAAATTTATCAATGTGATAAATTTAAAATCTCTCAAAATTAACTATCACTTAAAGTTAATTAGTGGGTATCTAAATTAATCAAAAAATTGATTTGGGTAGTAAAATTCTAGTAAAATTCTAATAATGAAAAAGAGGGAAATTTTGTCAGGTATATACTTGAGGTCAAGAAAGAAGACCCCTTTAATGAAGAAGCTTTTGCGTAAAGATAACTTCTTTCTTTGTTGGTTTGATGTTTCTGGAAAAGGAAAGCACAATACCTGACTTTGGAGTTAGAATGTTGGAAACTAATGCAATTAATTAGTGTATTAATGTGCTCCACTTCGATGATTTCATCACTTGGATAATCCCTATTAGTAGATTTGTTCAATTAAGCCATTTTGGAAAATCATATAACGTAGCACTAATTTTAGTAGGCCTGAGCACGGATCGGATATCCGATCCGAACATTTATATCGATATTCCAAAAAATTCGGATATTCGTATTTGATATCTGATATTTTTCAAATCGAATACCATTTTCAATTTTTACTTTTACAAAAAAAAAACATAGATGATTGAAGTATAAGAATACAATAAGACGATATAAGTACCAATTAAAAAAAGTTAATATGTTAAATGTTCATTAGCAATCGCATAAAATAACTTAGTTTTTGTAGAAGTACTCCGTAAGATTCTTGAGTTTACTAGTTTAGTATACTCAAAAGTCGAAAGTTTTTAGGGATGACCTCTATTTTTTATGGATTCAATACATAAAAGTGATATCTGATATCAACAAAATTTTGGACATCCGGTTCAATATTAGAATTTCGGGTATTCGAAAGACCAAAAGTGATATTTGAATAAGTATTTGGTATCCACTTTTTCTGATCGGATATTCTAAAAAAAAACATATCAAATACAGATTAGATTTTCGGATTTTCAGATCTTCAGATAATTTTGTTCAGTCCTAAATTTTAGTGTATTATATGTTATTCACATTAATAGGTTGGATAGAAGGAGAAAACTTTGTTACATCATAGTGTTATGTTTATGTTGAGTGAGCTGCGAGTTGCTTATGCGATAAATGCAACATTGTTTCAAATGCAATAATTTATAACGACTATAAATTTACCTATATGTTTTTATTAGATGTCCATTATAGCAAAATTCCATTTGTTGGCCCAACCAATCAACCTTCAAAGACTTGTCGTGCCTTCTGTAATAGGTCATGTTGTGCTTTTCATAATCAAATTGTATAACACAACCATAACCCACAATATTGCACATTACACACATGATTATATATTGTTTCATACCATACTTATTACACATATTGAATCTTAACATCCTTAGACCTATCCGCCAAACGTGACACACCGACATCATAAGCACTAGGAGACGTACTCCGACCAACCACCACCAGTCCACCACCACGATCCCCAACTCTTAAACCTCTTGGTTAAAAACAGAATTAACAGTTGATATAATCAATCATGAAACAAATCCAAAAAAAAAGACACCTCATTTCACACGTTTAATCTATGCTAAGCACGTACCCAACTAGCGGTGCTAATACATACACTATTTAGTGTCCTCATTCTAACAGTCTCAACAAACTTTCCTACCACTTTTCTCTCTCTTTCTTTCTTCATCTTTCCTCAATCATCGGAATCTTTGATTTTTTTTTTTTTAATTTAATTCTTTTTCCATTCAATTATTATTATTATTATTCTAAACTTTGATGATTTCTCCCTTCACCGTTAACTAGATATTCTTCACTTAGGTAAACCTTAATTAATTCAGCTATATTTAATTAATTGTTGTTGTACTTTAATTTCCTTATTATTTGCTGCTAATTTAGTATTATAATTTAATTTGATTTGCTAATTCTTCTGTTTGAATCATAGTATATTCATCACAATTTGATCATTTCATTGTATTTATTATTTAATTTTTTTTTTAGTGTGCAATTATAATTTATGAAGTGAAAAATGGTTGAATTTTAGAAATTTTAGAGTTTTACTGTCACTTTGTTAGTAACTAGGGTTTTAAAAGTATGAAAGGAAGGAAATTTATGTGATTTTTTTTTAGTTTGATTTACTCCCTTTATTTGCTAATTTAGGGAGATGAAAGAAAAGGTTGGAATTCTTTTGTTAGATGATGAAGATTGTTTTTTTTTTTTTTTTTTTTTTTTG
>PYUH01000062.1:2073119-2087078 GCA_016808085.1 Suaeda aralocaspica | reverse complement strand
TTTTTTTTTTTTTTTTTTTTTTTGAATGATAGATGCTTTGATTTAAGATTGATAACAAACTAATGATCATTTATATGAGAATTACCCCCTTAAATTTAATCCTTGAAAATGACTTTTAGTATATGGTAATGGCAAGTAATTCTATATTTGGGAGTTGTCTCTTCATTTCCACATGAGTTTTGGAGATCTTAATTTGTTGTTTTTGAGGGTAGGTCGGTCATCCGGGTAACCTCCAAGTGATTTCCCATCGTCTGGAACTACATTTGCAGACGAGTTGTGGCTTTTACATTGGATTTTTTTTTTTGTGTGTGCTTACCCGCTTTACCTTTTAGGCTAATGCGAATTTGGGGCTCACTTCTTTGTGGTTAGGTTCGAACCCTCTCCCAATAGTTGTTGTGGGGAACACGGATCCTCTTTACTAATAACCAATTGGTAGCTATTACCAAAGTTGGGAGAAGCGTAGATGCACAATCAAGTTATTTTTATTTTTTTTTTTGGTGCTAAGCGGGGATGAGAATCGATCCTAAGATCTCCTGGAACCGGGAAGGACAAAATAGAGGCTAAAATTGTGGTTTGAGGTTGGATGACAAGGAAGGAAGCCAATTTTTTAATATTGGCGCTAGGTGACTAGGTGTCAACGTGAAGATGGAATTTCAAGTTAATTTAATGATCTCCATCATCCATTCAAACCTTTCTTAGCGATGTCTAGTCGTGGGGAAGGATTTTGGAATCTTCGAAAGTAAAGTATGTAAACAGTTTATTCTCACCCCAGTAAGTTTTGATGGTTGTTCGCTTGTTCAGTCATGAGATGGAAGTTCTTCCAGTCACACTCAAATAAGATAGTCAGAGTGAGATCATCTTGTATCCTTAGGCAACCGAGGGATTTGGGAGAGAATAATCAGTTTCTTGTCAATCTGTAGTAGGACATGAGATTTGTATAGTCTTCAGTTCTGGTTTTGGGAAAAGAAACTATGATGATGTTATCTGTAACAAGTTTACTGTAATGCTTCTGGCAAAATCAGTCCTCAGACTCGAGTGAGTTCTGCCCCATGAGTTTGTTTTGAAGATTTTTAAGTAAAGAAACTTAATACTTGCAAAATTGTTTCTTGCTTTCAACTGCTCCTTTATCAGCCACCTATTTTCTCATTTTTTTTGTTTGCCTCTGCAGAAAAAAAAAATCTTTAACATGGAAGTTCTTTTATACCATTCAGCGCCTTCCCCTGCCCGATTATTTTTGGTGGAGAAAAAATCGAGTTCGCAAGGATTGCAGCCTTCTGTAGGAGGGAAGGCACAATTCCTATGTAGTATAAGTAGTAGCAGTAGTTCTTCTTTGGGTGTTTCTCCCAAAAAGCATTATTTAGTGAAGAACCCCCATCATCAAGAAGCTTACGGATCATCTAACTCCATCAAAAGTCAAGTTACTCCTTTAAAAGCCTTCAATGAAAGTTTTAATGGAACTGTGGTTGGTGGGGAACAAATTTTGGAAGATATATCAGATACCACAAATTCAGTGCCAAAGGTTCTGATCCCGGGGTTGCCAGATGAATCAAAAGGAGAATCCAGTGCTTCCATAAGTAGTTCTTATTGGGAATGGAAACCAAAGTTTAATGTGCATTATGAGAAAGCTGGGTGTGAGAATGTTAGTTCCCCGCCAATACTTTTCCTTCCTGGTTTCGGTGTTGGCAGCTTTCACTATGAAAAACAGATGAAGGATTTAGGACGTAATTTTAGAGTATGGTCTTTGGATTTTCTTGGCCAAGGTAAGTCACTCCCTGTTGAAGATCCTGCTCCTCTGTTGAAGAAATTTGATTCCTCTGATCAAAAGGATGAGACATGGGGTTTTGGTGAGAATGCTGAACCATGGGCAGAAGAACTTGTTTACTCTGTGGATCTATGGAGGGAACAAGTTCAATACTTTATTGAAGAGGTAACCTATCAATCCTTCAAGGATTTTCTTTCCTGATGCTCTGATCATTATTAAGTGCTGATTTGTTGATACTTGTTGACTTGTTGAGCCAATTGGCTCTGTTAGTCAGACATTTCTAGTAAACAGATGATAATGAGCGATTGTGGTGCGTCTCATTAGGGTTTTAATAGTACAAAAACTTACACTTTTGCAATTATTTCCGCCAACTGTTCAATGTTGATTTCCTTTTCCTATTTTGGATAAAGTCTATAAGAAACTTTAGAAGTAACATTTCCCCTACTAAGGAACAGATTTGTGCTCCTGTCTTGAACATGTGGAATAGTAGAAGTCATTGCTTACCACAATACTACCTTTGCTGTATGCAGATGCATACCATATGGCACCTCTATCCAACCTGATCAATTTGTTGCTTCTAATTTTGGAATCAGCACAAATCAATTTGTTGCTTTGTTTTTTGGCACTTTTCTAATTTTTCTTGTATACCATATTGCCATATCATCATTGCTTCCCTTGTGAATCTTTCAATACTTTTTGATGAATTCTATTGAATTGCTTGCAGGTAATTGGTGAACCAGTGTATGTAGTTGGGAACTCACTTGGAGGATATGTTGCTACTTATGTTGCAGCATCTAACCCTGAGTTGGTGAAGGGTGTTACCCTACTCAACGCAACACCTTTTTGGGGTTTTCTTCCTAATTCATCTAAATCTCCTTTACTAGCGAGACTATTTCCTTGGGCTGGAACTTTTCCTCTACCTACTAATGTGACGAAGCTCATGAACATAGTGTAAGCTTCACATCCCATCTCTAACACAGCTGCTTTATATGCAACCCCTCTCCCCCTTGAAACCTTGCATCTCCGTTACTGGAAATCTGATACATGCCATTCTTTGTTATTATAGTTGGCAGAAAATGAGTGATCCAGAAAATATTGCAAAATTGCTCAGGCAGGTCTATGCCGACCATACAACAGATGTTGATAAAGTCTTTTCTCAGATTGTTGAGACAACAGAGCATCCTGCTGCTGCTGCATCATTTGCCTCAATCATGTGTGCCCCCGCCGGGCAATTATCTTTTGATGAGTCTTTATTGAGGTAGTTAGAACAGAAGATTTTTTTTTTACCAGCATTTTCACGGCAATATAGATTTCATAGCTTAAAGTTAAAGACTTGGATCTTTCTAATGTGTAGATGTCGGGAAAACAATATTCCTATTTGTCTGGTGTATGGAAAAGAGGATCCATGGGTGACGCCAATTTGGGGTCAATACGTGAAGAAGCAGTTTCCAGAAGCTACATACTACGAAATTAGCCCTGCAGGGCATTGCCCTCATGATGAAGTCCCTGAGGTATTACCCGTTAACATTCGAATGGTAGTCTGTGTTGGTTTCTTTCTGAGCTCTCCATTCTAAGTTTTGGAACATTGTGTTCATTTTTTGCAGGTGGTGAACTGCATACTGAATGGTTGGGTAAAAAGCCAGGAATCCAAGGGGTCCACCACATTGCCTCTGCTTGATGATGCAGAGGCTGTCAAATATGATATCATCAAAGACGTTGAGTTTAACAGGGAAGGATCTAAAAAATTAGTAAGAGTGAGCTTCTTTGGTGCACAGTTTTCACTGTGGAACCTAATTCGGTCTCAAATCAAAGTTCCCTTTCGAAGGAATGTAGGGTTAGTTGGATAAGATCGTCGTCGACAAAGCCATGCAATGTATTAAAGTTCTGGCTTGTTGTAGTCTTTGTAGCGTTGTAGATTTGCAAATTCACATTAATCTTGTAATTGCACATACTAAAGTGTGTTATTTGATTGATGGCTGTAAATTCCATATAGTTGCATACATCTACCTCTCTTGTAAATGATCAAAAATCATATAGTAGCAACTTTTCTTGTTAAAAGGTGCATTGATTTCATATTTCATAAATGGAAGAACCATGAACAAACGAGGTCAGAAAAAATCTAAATATCACGGATTCATGGTAGTAATTTTTACTACTACGTAAATTGTTAGTAAATCGAACTTTCACAGCTTTGGTTTACAACCCGAAGGCCGAAGTAATAATAAACTTCATGGAAGCAATCTACACAAACCTGAATTTCTCCTACAGCATAGTTATCCCTCAGCATATAAATCCATAATAGTGTGGGTCTTATATTCTAATTTACTCAAACATATCCCCATAACTTTTTTCCTGGTTTTTTTTTTCCCAATTTGGCAACTTCCCACCTTTGTGTGATGATTGTGTATTTGTGCCCCATTAAAGATCCATAGGAGAGTCACAAAAATCACGTGTGCAAAAAATCAACTTCATGATTTGGATTTTGGGCACATCACTACATTAGATGGGTCTATAATTTGCTTGTCCGAATTAGACCTATCATCATTCATTACAGCAAATTTATCAAAGAAATATCACAATCCCATGCATCATGGTTGAGTAAAATGGACCCTTTTGTTTTTGCCACCACATTAGATAGCTGCACGTTATAACTTGGCGGCTTCCATCTCCTGCGGTCCTGCCTGAGCTAAGTGTTCTTCGAAACAAGCCTCCAAAAATTAGGCATTGGCTCGATCAACCTGTTCATTAGCTTTTTATACCCGTTGCATACTTGCATTCTCCATCTCCGAAAGGTTCTTAATCAAGATGTTCATTGTCAAATCGTGACTACACAATTGTTTCCAAACCATGACTAACACTACTAATTTCTAACAACATTCAGCATTCACCCATAAAGGCCAATTTAAACTTTTATCGTGATCATTGTTCAATTCCTAACCGCCACTTACAGCCGATGCTTCACTGTTAAGGCACGGCACTAGTGCCACAAGTCCACAACTAGTCAATTAGTTTACTTATTAGTTGACACTACACACAACCTTCTTAGCACGAGAACGATTATGCTTCAACATGACTGGAAGGCCAAATACCTAACAAGTAGACTAACCATTAGTAAACTAAGTTGGCCAACTGATATTTGCTCACTTATAACCACCCACTCTAATTACACTACTTTACCATTGCACACTCAAAGCTAAAACCATAATTCAGAATCTTCTTTTGAGCTAGATTTTTCCATAGTTTTGAAAACATTCACCTAATAAGTGGATACTTGAAAAAGTGAACATAATTTTATACTTTGTTAGAACAACTCTAACCATTACATAACAATGCTATACATTATATAATCCCATAAACTATGCTAGCTAAATTACTGCCTTGAAGTATACAATCTCAACAATTCAACATCTTAAAAAATTTACATCATGGCATTGTCACAAAGGTTGATGTTGGTTTCTTTGTTGGTCTTAGGCTTGGTAGAAGTGGTAGTTTTCGCGGCAACACCAACACAGGAGCTGGTTACATTTATATTTGGTGATTCTTTGACTGAAGTTGGCAATAACAACTACTTGCAATATTCTCTAGCCAAGTCCAATTATCCTTGGTATGGTATTGATTATGAAGGCGGTCAGGCAACCGGAAGGTTTACTAATGGAAGAACCATCGGTGATATAATATGTAATTTGCATTTCATAAGTTTTTCTTGCCCTTATGTGATTGGTACATATTATTGTTCCTTCAAAAAACAATGAATCAGTAGTACTCGCTCACTCTCATAGTCTTTGCTCCATTCTTTGTTGTAACTACGTATATGATTAATTGTTGGTGTTTTCTAATTTGTAGCTACAAGACTCGGCATTGAATCACCACCAGCATATCTTTCATTGTCTCCCAACGACGACAAGCTGCTTAAAGGAGTAAATTATGCATCTGGAGGAGCTGGAATTCTCAATGACACCGGACTCTACTTTGTGAGACTAATCATCTCTACTCTCGTGTAACACATTTTTTGAACTCCTGTTTCCTAAAAAAGTAATAACGCACCTTATACTTACTGATCGAGTTTCGATTCATGGCCTTTTAGATACAGAGACTGTCATTTGATGATCAAATCAACTACTTTGGGAACACCACATTAGCTATCAAGGCAAAATTGGGAGAAGAAACTGCTAACAAGCTCTTGAATGGAGCTGTTTATTTTGTCGGAATAGGTACAACATATATGATCTCTTCAATATTAGCTCGGCTGTTTAAGCAAGGACGTGTGATGATAAAATATTGTGAATTTTGCAGGTAGCAACGATTATGTTAACAATTATTTGCAGCCATTTATGGTTGCAGGACAACAATATTCACACGATGAGTTCGTGGATGTCTTAATAGCCACCTTAGAGCAACAATTTGTGGTACGTTACAAAAAAAAATATGGACAATTAACATAGTTTGTACTCCATTACATAACTCTGCAATTGATCGATGTCTTATTGACTAACATTTTACTTCGTAAAATCACAGAAACTTCACCAACTAGGTGCTCGAAGGGTAATCTTCCATGGCCTCGGCCCTCTAGGTTGCATACCGTCGCAGAGGGTAAAATCAAAGGTAGGGATATGCTTAAACCAAGTTAACCGAATGGTGCAACAATTCAATGGTCAAGTCCAAAGTCTAGTCCTCAAGTTGAACAAACGCCTTCACAATGCACAATTTGGATTTGCTGATACTTACCAAGACGTGCTTGATCTCATCACTAAACCCCAACAATTCGGTAAAACTTATTGACACTCCTTACACTACATGTCTTTTTCCGTAGTCCAATCCAATTCATTCCGAAAGAATAGCTTGTTTATAGTCAAATACAAGCTTGTTTCGATTAATTCTTGACAAGCTTTATGTTCATTATTGTTCTAGGTTTCAAGGTATCAAACACATCGTGTTGTAATGTGGATACATCGCTAGGAGGTCTATGCTTGCCGAATTCAAAAGTGTGCAAGAACAGAAAAGATTATGTGTTTTGGGACGCCTTTCATCCATCAGACGCAGCAAACAATGTACTTGCTAATAAGCTCTTCACTAATCTATTCCCCGATGCTGCTACTAACCAAACAAAGCCATCATCGAGGAAGTCACTTCATCAACCATGATCACTATTTATTAACCCATTAATGTGTCCATTTCAACATTATGCAAACTTACAAATAGTATTATCTGATGTTATCTAGGTAATTTACAATCATATGATATTAATGGTAATAGGAAACTATCAACAAACACGATCTATTGTTAATTCAAGTGAATTCGTTTATACGATGTCACATTAATTAAAGATCTTTGTTCTTTGTTTGGAGTATTAGTTATTGTTCAACATATAAATGCGAGAATGTACATAATACAATCGGCAATCTTTGGTTGTAACTCGATTGTATTATATAAATTGCCGAATTTTATATAGCAGTTATAATGGTATATTACAGTAACATTTTGAGGTAATAGATTAGAAATGCACAAGTAGTTTGGCAAAAAAAAATCATCTCATTATTTACGAAAATGTCATGTAATTTCCATTTTATACATACCACCTTCGTTATAATATCCAGTTAGAATGTCAGTTTTTTTTGAAAAAAAAAAAAACAGATTAAAGATGCTCTCAGATCAAAGGCCAGGGTTTTCCACAAATTAGCGTTTCACTGAAGAGGGAAAAAAAACTCAAATTAAAACCAAACTCTAATAAAATGCCAAAGTAACTTAGCAAAACTTTCATCTAAGCTCTAATATTAGTGAAATTAAATTTCACAAATCCTAGAGAAAAGAATCATAAAGAAAATCACCAAGTAACAAAATCATTTTAATAGGAGCTTAACATATTATCAAGAGCTTAATTACCCCCCAACAAATTACTAAGCATCCTTCGGTGTGGTTAAAGCATAAAATGAATCATCATTGAGCATTTCATCAATAAATCAAAAAAAAAAAAAAATAATTAAAATGAAAAGATTGAATTTGTGTAAAAGGGTATTTTGGTAAAAATGTAGAACCTACGAGAAAGTGACAAAAATCCCATGGGGGTAAAAAGGGAATAGCACGTCCATAGGTAAAGATTTGATATTGCATCACTTTGTATTTCCATTGTTATTGAATTAAAACAAAAGGAATTCATAGTCTCGGATGCTTTGAATAATTATTATTATTTTGAAATACAAATTTGGACTAAAAATAATGAAATCGGAAAAAATAAAAATAAAAATAAATAATCAAAAAAAAAAAAAACAAAGACAATTACAAATTGGAAATGGAAATTTTGAAGAAAGATGAAGATTAGGTTTAGGATTGATAGAAAAAGGTTTGGGGTTAGATGTAGCTTTTTCTATCGATTTATAAAATTGGTTGATTTTTTAGGGTTTTGTATGGTTTGGGTTTTTGCATCTAATTTTGGGCCAATATAATTCTTTTAAAGCCCATAATTAATAGGGGCTGGCAAACGAAGAATACTTAGGTCTTTAAGGAGGTATTGGGTTTAAATTAAGGGTCTGTTTACTTTAACTTAAATCCAGTTCACTTTAGTTTAGTTATTCTTTTATTTTGCTATTCATTAGTCCTTTATTAAAAAAAACTTTCAGTTCAGTTAAAGTTTCATTCAGTTCAGTTTAGGCGTTCAGTTGTTTTCAGTTGAAGTAAACAGGCCCTAACATATTGTGATATGAGTTAGGATGAAGAATGAAATCAAAGTGGTCTACATTAACAAATTAACTGTCATTTATCGCCTTTATTTTCGGCTTCTAAAGTTCGCTTTGTTCTGCCCTTTTTTTTTATAACGTGTTCTGGGTGATCATAGTACTCTCCACGATTGGTTTTAGGGCCTGTTTACTTCAGCTGAAAATAGCTGAACTGAACTGATTGGAACTGAACTGGAAGTTTTTTATGAAGGATTAATGAATAGCAAAATGAGAGAAGAGCTGAACTGAACTGAACGGAGCCGAAATGAACTAAACTAAACTGAACGGATTTTAAGCTAAAGTAAATAGGCCCTTAGCCTATAAAAGACTTTCTATTATCCCTCTTTCAAAGATATTTCTAAAGAAGGAAACAATAGTCTTGTTCGCTCTTAAGGGATCTTCGTATGACCTCTTGAACCTTGATTAGCTCCTCAGGATTCCTCTTTTGGCTATCGGAAAACCGTGTAAAATTTTCGAATTTTTTATTTACCCCAAGACTTCTGAAAATTGTGAATTAAAGCCTTCATTTTTTAGTTTCTGGAGGGCTGTCCCGGGCTTGTCTTGTTTTTGTCTTTTTTTTTTTAACACGTGTTATGCGTGATCACAAGACTTCCCATAGTCGGTTTCAGCTGGCAGTCCCTCGTGAGTGCGGCACGCACCTTTTGTTTGTTTCGGAGCCGTTTTGGCGTGCTCTAGCTAAGATTTATGTCCATCAGAATAGGAATAGAATTTGCCTAATCTCCTCTACCTATGTTGAAGTTTTGGACAACATTTGCTATATCCCGAAGGTAGTGGACTTGATAGAGTAAGGTCAAACCTTGCTCAAACCCAATATTTGCATTCTACTATTAGTCCCTATTAGAACATTGCTAATTTTGCTAATCATATCTGATGCATAAATCTTAGGAAAGTCTAATGATTTAAAGGGCAGCTTATATAAATTTGTTATCATCCCTTTTTCTAGAGATATTTTGGAAGAAGGGAATAATAGACTTTTTAGCCCAAAGGGACCTTCTCATCGCCTTTTGAACCCCATTTAGTTGTTCGGAGTTTTTGTATTGACCATGGGGCACCGTGTAATTTTGAAAATGTTCTCCCAAGTCCCCAAAATCCTAAAAAAAATGTGAATTATAAACTTCGTTTTCAGCTTCCGATCGAAGGGTTGTATCGGATGTCGTCTTGTTTCCACTGTTTTTTAAATCACGTGTTATGGATGACCACATGATTCCCCACGATTGGTTTCGGCCAATAAAAACTTGTTATCTTCCCTCCATAGAGGTACAACAACACCTTGGTCATGCTTATTCTTCCGAGTCATGATGTTACACACCCCCGTGTAGACATATGGCATTAGTTCTTATCCCCCTATGGAAGACTACAATTTTGATTTTCCTTCCTAAATTACACTCAAAACTCATTCCCTAAGGTTTTTTTTTTTTTTTTATTAATTTATAAATTAAAGGTGTTTCATAAGGATGGAGTTTAAATGTAATGGAACAAACATTATTTTGCAAGTTGCCAATGCACTAACCACATCTCTATTGCGATGAGAGGTGATTAAACAAAAGCTAATAATACATAATTAGATGATAATCATCAACAAGACTACAATTATCATTTATCATACTGTAGTAGTTGAGCAATTACATCAGAATCTAATTCAACTATGAAAAAGCATTCTTTACCTCATGACATGCACTGTAAAGCATAACAAAATCATATATATATTGTCAAATGTTTTTGCTTAAAATAAGCATATTAATCAATATATTTGACAAAATAAATAGTTTCATAAAATAAGATAATAAAAACATGTTAGACAAAAAATAAATAGTAGTAGATATTTTATTGTTTTTCCAGAAGAATTCAACAAAGAAAAAGCCAATAAGCCATTCAAATTGCAGACAAAAAGCAAACAACCCTGTTTAAAGAAAGGTGAAATTGAGTGTTTTTTGACCTTTTGTTGTTGATTTTTTACCAAAGGAAAATTTTGTTTATTCCATCAATCATGCAAATGTTGCCCACTTGCCCCTTCTAATTATAGTAATTTTCCCTTAATCATTGCGTTTATTACATCGAAGTGAGAATAAAGTGACCTAAGCTTTTTCAAGAAAATTCATAGCCATTTGCTCAAACCGAGTACTTAACTACAAATCTACATTATCAAAATAATTACTAGTATTAATTGAGAGATTCTTAGGAAAATAGAAGTGCTAAACTTTTAATCAAAATAAATGATATTTTACTAACAGATTATTAGTGCGTATTTAACGGGGAGAACCTATGTTTGATAACTTTGATTCCTCACAACAAAAAATAAGAAGAAAACTTAAACTTAACCACTAATATTTAAGTCCGAAAGTCGAATTAGCCTAAAGAATGAGCTAGATGGAACAAAAAAAAATGATTTTCTTTCTAATAAATAAAAATAAATTGCTTTATTTAAAATTTTAAATCACCTTATTTTCCTTTTCCCTTCGAGGGATAAGGAAGCAAGATGTCTTTTGTCACATCAATGCCTTTGATTCATCAATTAAAGTGTATAGATTGATTATTGGCAAATAGCAAAAGAGGAAAAAAAAAATAATTAATGAAAGAATCGATCAATTTTATTTAAAGAAAATTAGGTGTAGAATTGTTGGTAGCTTTTTCCCCCATGCAATTGATTATAATCGTTTTAAAATGAGAAGACATTATCATGCTTGTATATTCATCATGTGACACATGTGGCAACCAATAGTACAACCTATAATTTTACATAATTTAATCACTACAATTGTATGAACATATCAATATATCATCACTTCTATAATTCCATTGAAGGATTGGCATTAAACATGTTACCCTAGTTCCCTACCATAATTAACTATGATATCGTTTAATTCGATGTCAATCCCTACTATAACCATAATATCATATCGTTTGATTCGAAGCCAATCCCTACCATAACAACTATAATACCTTTTAAATCGATGTTAATCAAGTTAGAAAAGTTTTAAGGATACGTAACCAAAACTTGAAATCAAATCTCGCCAACAATCTAATCTAAGGAACCTCGTCCCTAGACCTAGAAGTAAGTGAGGCATTTAGTCTTTAGCATGCTCGTGGACCGGAGAAGGAAGCTAATGTGGCGAGATTTCTATTCACATCATTACCATTTCTAACTCCATATGTAACAACAATAAAAAATGGCATGCTTGCATCTTACACAACATAACTTAAGTTTTGAAAGGAAAATTAATCAACACAAATCCACAAGGAGAAGCACGTGACCAATAGGAGTTATATGAACTGTAAACCCTTGATTAGAGGAAGTGGAATTTCAACCCCTACACATAATGCTTGTTGCTACAAAGTACAAACTCTAGAATTTTTTTTATTATATCCAAATAATGAACTAGTAATACTTAGAATAAGGAAAGAAATTGGTAATACTTAGATAAACAAAGTCAAAAATGAACATGTATGCATTTATGAAGCATCAAAGTTGCAAAATGAGCTCAAACAAGACTTATGTATAGAGGAGCAAACCGAATAAGTGATTAGATGATAAAACAACAAACTGATTTCATGCTACAAAACACTGGTTACATTGATCACACCCTATATCACTCGCCAACATTCAATCGAGTAAAGCATGTAACATAATGTACAAGAGCTCAATCACGTATGGATGTTCATATATATGGGACATTTTCCACATTAATTCTCAAAACTAAAGAGATTGAGGTAAAATCTATCAACATTTCAAATAATGAACAATTGGAAACAACAACAAAGAAAAGCAAATAATCTACAAAAATAACAGACGAATTTAAGAATAGAAGTTACATACACTGGAGGGTTCACTCCAAGGAAATCCTTCTCCACACGCGGTGAATGACATCTGAGTTAGATGTTGTTCACAGTTCAAAAATCTCTACATTTTGGTCAGATAAACATTTCATTAAGGCTCTCTTACAGACCATTCTGTGATCTTTTATTGTCAAGTATACTCTTTCGTAGCTGAGAGAGGCTACCACTATCATCGAATCGAACAAGGGAAGTACTTTTCCCTTTTTCACTATATCTTGCGCTTCCTCCTCTAAAACTTGAACCATGGATAGGTGTCGCCTGTTTATGCTCAACCACATTGTCATCTCCGTACTCTGAATCCAAATCAGTTCCGGCCATCAAGTCCATCAAATTGTTCCTAAACCCCAAATCTGAATAAACCCTCCTCGGATTCTTCAAAGGCTTAGCAAACTTCCCATCCACATCAACCAAATTCCCACACTCTAACCCTCTAAACCTCGAACTCATACTCCCATTCGCCAATGTAACAGGCTGCGGTCCTACATTTTCCACCATCATACACGGATTAGGCAACGCGTTCCACGAATGCAACGGCACCAACTTACTCAACCTATCAAGAGCCTCAACAACCTCCTTCATCGACGGCCTCCTCTCCCTATTAGACCTCACACATTTGGCAGCAATCACCCCCAACTGCTTCCTAACAATCGGATCCCTCGGAGCATCAATCCGAGGGTCATAAATATTCAACAACTTCCCTTTCCTAATCAAAGGAATAGCCCAATCCACCACAGAAGGAGGTGAATGACCAATATCAATAGCTTTCCTACCACTAATAATCTCCAACAACAAAATTCCAAAACTAAACACATCAGTTTTAGTACTCAAGTTATCCGGAGTCACATACCCAGGGTCCAAATACCCAATAGTCCCCGCCGGAGGCGTGGACCGGAGCCGAAAATCATCCACAAAGCATCTTAAAGCTAATCCAAAATCACCCAATTTTGCATTATAACCTTTATCAATCAACACATTAGCCGACTTAATATCTCTATGAATTACAGGAGGACATTGTGAATGTAAAGTTTCAACAGCTTTAGCAACTTGAAGTGATAACTTTATTCTTCTACCCCAATTTGGTGATTTTGTATTCTTATGCAAAACATCATATAATGTACCATTTGACATAAATTCAACTACAAGCAATCTATCATTAATAATATCATTACTACTATTATTATTATTGTTATTATTATTATTTACTAAATTATTATCATTTTTACTATTAATTGTAAACCCAAGTAAATTAACAAACCTTGGATTTTGTATATTTGACAAAATGTTGATTTCATTGTCAAATTCATCAGGTTGTTGCTTTCTTGAAGGCTTTTTAACGGCTACTAAACGACCTGAAGGAAGAACACCTTTGTACACTAAACCATGGCTTCCTCTTCCTAACAGCTTTTGTTCTGAGAAATTGTTTGTTGCTAATTTCAGATCACTGTATTTGAATTCTTGGATTTTTTTTGTGGGTTTTTCTTGAGGATTTTTGGGTTTTTTTTGGTTTTGAAGATTAGGGGAATTTGATACTTCAATTGATGATTCTGCTTTGCAGGAAAGATAACCCATCAAAAATTCAATCTTTCAAAAAAAAAAAAAAAAAAAAAAAAAAAAAAAATTTTTAAATTTTTT
>PYUH01000062.1:2059318-2071012 GCA_016808085.1 Suaeda aralocaspica | reverse complement strand
AAAAAAAAAAAAAAAAAAAAAAAAACTGAATTTTTAAATTTTTTGGGGGGATTTTTAAAGTTGAAAGATTGTTATTTTTGAGTGGAAAAATGAGAATTTTTCATGGGGATTATAGAAAGATTGAAGCTTTCTTATTCTTTGTTGTTGTAATTATTGATTTTTATAGTATTATGTAAATTTGGAAGTGTGTTACAGTGGAAAAAATTGGTTTTTTTTGTGTGTTTGTTCTTCTTCTGTGATTTCTCAGATGGTGTCTTAAGGAGGGTGAAGAAATGTGGGGTACCTTTTTACCAACTTATAATCCCAGATTTGCTAGGGTGGTACAAGTAATTAAGTACAATGTCCCATTTGATTATAAAATTAATAACAACAAATGCTAGGAAACAAAACATATTGTACATTTGTTGATTGATATTTTAAATGTTTCGATAAATTTTCGATTTTAACTTCGCTTTAGTCATCAAAATTTATAACAAGATATTATGTGACGATATTTTTTTGTATCAAATTCATGTATAAATCGGTTCGATATTGAAAGTATTGCGATTTATTATTGCAATCGTAATGAATAAATCTGTCAACATCTTTGAGAGGGCATGATAATGTTTGATTTCATTGAATGAAATATTTGTTATGAAATGGTTTAAGCAAGTCGAATCGGGGATGCAAGGGAATAGCCATTTTTTGTGAATTTGTGATGAGGTAGAGATAAATGGATAATGTTTTTGTATTTTGAGTATGTAAATAGCACCATACAAAAAATTCCTCCCCAAATATCTTATGTCCTTCTCTTACCAACAAAAAGAATAATATCAAAAAATAATAATAACAACAACAATAATAATAAATCCTTATACATAAGTGCATTATTACATTATTGACTATGCACTTGCATAGTTGTATACTTGTTACTTGTATCATTACATGTTTGACAAACAAATTGAACTTGACAAACAGTTTTTAAAAGCAGAAAGAATGTTTACTTGGAATTGCAACTTAGAGTTTGGTGTTAATCTCCATCTAAGCAACAGTACTCACTAAGCTGATTGTTAACTTATTTCATGAATTTGATCCATATTATACAGTAGTTATTAGTGATAAAACTAAATCATACCAAAATAGGATTTTTTTTTTTTCCGCTAGGTATTCATAAGTGGTGAAAATTAATTACATAATCTCCTAAAATTGGAAAAAAAGCTGTAACCGATTGAACTATGCCTCACTCTCAGTACACCAGAATATATTGAGTAGACAACACGAAATTGATATTATGACTAGATTGGTTATTTTTTTATTTTTGGATAATGAATTTGACAAACTCGGATGTGAGATGTAAAATACAAGCTAAATTTCATTCGACCTTTCAAATTAGATATTTATGCATTAAATTATACAACAACTTTCTATAACCCCGATAAATACCTTCTTCATTTATTTTGAAAGACAAAAATAACGCAACCTAAAAATAATGAGAAATGGTCCATTGTTAGTCTAGAAAAGTCACTTAAAAATTGTAACAAAGTTTTTTCTTAACAAAATCCATAAAACGAGTAAACAACCTACTAGTCAATGACTCAAAGGAATACGAGGGCTTTCATACTTGCGCTTCTTCCCACCAAATTAAGCAAAAAATTTCATCATCCTTCCCTTCAATTTCTTCCTACAACAACCTTTCTTTTCACCTTCATCATCTTTTAAGGACTATTTGTTATTGCATTGGTTTCTTTATTTCAAGTCATTGTCACTGTAATAATGAATTTTTTTTAATCTTTTATATCAAATTTTACTCTAGTTACCAATTAATTTTTTTTTTACGATGAAGTTAGTTTTTTTTATAATAAAAAATACGAAAAATTGATGCTACCAGTCGCACGTATAGCCAATCTCTATCAACAGTCTCAACTAATGTTCATGGGTTTATCCAAGGTACTAAAGCTAACTTCGTTAGAGACGGAGTAAGCATAAGAAGAATGCTATGCCATTGTTAGGCGTATCAATCCCGTCACTTCCAATGCACCAAACATCATTAGCATTGCTATCAACCATATGAGTTGGGCAAACATTGCACGGTCCCCTGCTCGTCCTCAACCTACTGATAGTGATAACAGCAGAATTGAATATCCTTTCTAACTTGGGGTTGAGATGTGACAATCATATTCTTTAGGGAAAATGGTGGTCCAAATATTTGGTTAGGAGTCACTTAAAGTTGTTCTGAAATAACAATTTCATGTGTTGGGAAAGAGGAGAGAATTCCATCCAACATCTAAAAGAAGCAATTACTATCTTTCTCAACAAGAACAATGATTCTAACTTTTTTGATAGAATCTATCTTTTTGGTTGTTTTTGGCCTAAATTAGTTAGCAATCACCATTGATCAAGCAAATTACTCCTGTAAAACCATAAACAACCACCAAAAGTAAGTAAAAATAAGGTGGGTGAGAACGTATCAGATCAGGGAAAAACATATCAAACCATATCATTGAATTGAAGGTAGCCCAAGTACGAAGATAGATGGTTAATAGACGGAAAATACTGTCATACAGAAGAAAACAGAGGACTGGATTATCAAATAGGTGACGAACTTTAGTCGGTAACTCAACCTGTAGTACATAGTATATAGGATACAAGCCGCATTCTCTTTAGAAGGAAACAAACTGCAATTACATCAGAGACCTGAGATGAGCAAAAACAAGAAAAAATGCTCATAGAACCGAGAACTACTGTTCCTCTTTTATTTTTAATAACACTATCTTAACTCAATCAACAAAAGTCTAGCTTCTTAAGCAACTATGTTGTTATTTGCATATCTCTGTAACTAGTTAAACTGTATCAAATTGAAGATCGTATACTTCAAAGAATAGGACTTCTCTTGTTACTCGGTGTATTGCTGAAACCAAGATCGTATACTTCAAAGAATAGGACTTCTCTTGTTACTCGGCGTATTCCTGAAACTAACATACGTACAACAAATTTAACATTCCACGAGCTTGATGTAGCAATCTGCTTGAGGAGCAAACAATCCCAATGCATTTACCAGAAACAACTTCGTGAAAAGGTTGCTATCTACAGTAGCTTGAATCAGAATAGCAGGACAAATAATCAACACAATCCGCATTCTTAACCACACAAGGCAGTGATCTGAGTATGCTCTAGTGCTCTACTATAGGTCCCAAAATGGAGCATGCTTGAGCCACCACTCTTAGAAGAGCAAAAAACAAACCAAATACTATTGGCACGCTGATCACGAACTCCAAAAAAATCTCGGCTCGTGATTGCTACCCAAAGCTCCAATGAGTCTATAACTATGTACTGATTTTGCTGACTACTTGAGTAGTTTCACCCTCCAAACTTGCAATAACAAATTACCTTTCAACCAAAGAAACACCTAATCAGACTCAAAACTCATTCAAAAAGGATCCTCCAGCAGGCCATTTATGAGCTTCATATTTACCCTGCAGCTAAAGTTTAAAAAAGTTAATCAGCAAAAATATGATGAAGAAATACTGCAGCAAGGTAATGAAGTGCATTCATGATTCATGTTTGCTTCAGAGGAAGGTATCTTCGACAGAGTTTTTAGATGGTCACCATCGATATTATTTTGACTTCTAATTATGTGCACCATCCTCATATAACAGAAATGGAGTCAAAAGGCAACAACAATGACCGCAACAAATCAACAATAACATAATGAGAGCCAAGAAAACAGCTTCATTACGAAATTGTTTCAGAAAGATTCTACGAACAGCCATGCATGTGATTATGTACAGTCTCTTACGTTCGTATGCTTCTCTCAAGAAATGTCAAATCTAAAAGCCACCTTGGCCCCTCCAATTTGCACAAGAGAGTTCACTTGTGATACCATCAACCTAAGAGGCTTTTAAAATCATCCTTCGGGAAAAAAATTCTTCTTAGAAAGTGGTTCGTCTACAAGAATTTACAATACTATTTGCTTCACATATAAAAACAATCAAAGTCTTGATTACAAGTCTCATATTGATTCATGTCTAGTCCACCCCATATTAATTTGGGACTAAGGCTTTATTGTTATTGTTGTTGTTGTTGTTGTTGTCGCATCATACTATACTACAATCGGGTACTCGCAATTCAGATTCCTTCTTCCAATTGCTTTAGAAGATAAAGAAATTCTTTTAGGGTTTTCCAAGTTATACTCCTGAGATTTTGACTTTTCTAGGTTGTACACCATAGTTTTAAACATTAGGCTCGTGAAAGACTCCCCAAGTGTTTGGTTAAGCTAGAAGCACTGACCTAGTGTTTAGGATGAAAGACTTCCCAAGTCTTTGTTTTAACTTAAAGCATTGACCCTAAGTGTTTAGCATGAAAGACTCCCCTTGAAACCAGCATCTACTTTCTTAAGGATGGCTTTTGAAAAACTCTTACGTTCGTATGCTTCTCTCAAGAAATGTCAAATCTAAAAGCAACCATGGCCCCTCCAATTTGCACAAGAGAGTTCACTTGTGATACCAACAACCTAAGAGGCTTTCAAAATCATCCTTCTGAAAAAACATTCTTCTTAGCAAGTGGTTCATCTAATTTGCATGCTGTAACCTTTAATGGAGAGATAATCCAATTATGTGTATTATCCGAAGAATTTACAAACAATTTGTTTCACATATAAAAACAATCAAAATCTTGATTCCAATAGAAGGGGACACACTTCGTATCACCAGGAAAGTATTTGCCTAATAAATAATTATAAAGGAAGGTCAGCATTTCTTAAACACTGTTGTTTGAAAGAATTGAGTTGCCTTTAAGTAGTTAAAGATTGACATCCAAACATCTAAATTACCCATGGCCTCTAAAAGGTTTCTGCCAAAGTTAAGCTAGAAGGATTAGTAGCAGGCAGACACACACCCATGATTACGAAGAGGTACAGACAGGTGTAATAAATCAAAAGACCATTTAAATTGTAATTAGAAGCAGAGACAGTTTAATGAATCGTTCTTAGTCCAATAAAACAAAATCCACAGAAAGAAACCATAGAGAGGGCACTCAAACAAAAAAAAAATAGTAATAATAATAATAAAGAGAGAAGGAAAAAGGAATGAAGATCTTCAAGAAGTTGCAGAGGTCATAAATGGGTATTGGTTAGTAAAATTGAAATGAAAGTAGAAAAACTGGATTAGTAGCTATATTCCTTAAACTCTTCTAAAAGAAGAGGACACGGGTATGTGTCCAAGTGCCGCACACAACCATTTTATGAAAAATTCACAAGTTTTTGGTTCAAATTGAAGTGTCCAAGTTCCATACCAATGTCCAAGGGTTGAATGTGTGACACGGTTGCTTGAGGTAAAACTAAGAGCCCGAGCAACATATTTAGAAGTTGATGAAATTCAGGAAACTCTACAATGGAATTGCTTATAATGCAATTACATAACCTGATAGGACTGAAATAAACCTATCAGGCTACAATTCAAATCTTGCACTTGCTGAATATGCCTTAAGTTCAACTAAACCAAATCTAAGAACGAAGGAGTCCAATGTTAACTGCCAGCCAAATGAAAGGCCGCAGAGTGACTATGACGAGCATAGGGGCAAATCGGCCAATACTAAAGATTATAAACAAAGGCACTTTTTTCTAAAAACATTAGGCTCGTGAAAGACTTCCCAAGTGTTTGGTTAAGCTAGAAGCACTGACCTGGTGTTTAGGATGAAAGACTTCCCAAGTCTTTGTTTTAACTTGAAGCATTGACCCAAGTGTTTAGCTAGGCTGCAGTGCTGCACATCCTTAGATTGCATAAAGTTTAACGAATTTTTGTTGGCACTAGCACATCCACAGAGTTCTTTGGGTAAGAAGGTCATAAAGTCCTGTATATTAGAGATGATATACGTGTGAACGTGTCAAGTTATTTTACTTATTTAAAAATTGTGTTACACAACCACTCCATTTTAGACACCGTGATTTACTCAACAGGTATCTTAAATAAACTCTAGGTCAGATCTTTAAACAAGGCAGCAGGAATTGAGTGTATCAATGAATCCCTTTCCAATATAGTTTTCTAATCAAGTTTGCGTAAGCCTTGTTCAAAGTATAACTTGGCTTTACTGGCCCTTGACACTTTTAATATGACTACACCCTCCACACTCATAATCAAGGTATGTTGAAGTAATTTATGTATCTACTCCTCATTTTACATGAGTTACTGCTCCCATCCTAACAAAAATCTACTTTTATCTTGTACATGTTATCTCTTAGACAGTGTTTGAAAAGGTGCGCCTGAGGAGCGTCTAGGTGCTTTAAAGCGCAAGGCACAAGGGGGCAGGCGCCTAACATGGTCTGGGCGAGGCAATTTTAGCAAGGTGCAAGTGAGGCGTCAAACATCGAAGATTGGAGGAGGAGGATTTCTGTTGTGGACTTTTACGACTTCTCATATTGATTCATGTCTAGCTGACCCCAGATTAATTTGGGACTAAGGCTTTACTCTTATTGTTGTACCATATTATACTACAATAGGGTACTCACAATTCAGATTCCTTCTTCCAATTGCTTTAGAAGATAAAGAAATTCTTTTAGGGTTTTCAAAGTTATACTCCTTAGATTTTGACTTTTCTAGGTTGTACCCCATAGTTTTCAAATTTAGTCGGTTGGGTACTTGTATAATTGTATCTGTTAACTCATCTAGTTTTTAAAGTTGTGCCCTTTGTCGTGAACTTTCAATTAATATTTTGTTAGTTTTTTCTTTACTTATTCTATTGAAATGATAGAATGTAGGGATTAAATTTGGTGACAACGACATGTAACATGAGACATTGCTTGTAAACAATAAATTATTGTCAACCAAAAGTGATATCTGCCATTCCTTTCATAAAATTTGCTTCTCCAAGAGAAGACAAAATACTAGAAGAATACAACTTTAATGAGCACTCACTACTTCAGATATTTTATGTGAATTCAATGTCAAAATCAATCAATATGTCAATCTGCGAATAAAAGGTGTGAACTTGAATAAATAGACTTAATGATTTTAACAATATAAATATACAGGAACTTTTGCACTGAAAGAATCAGATATTCTTGCTTTAAAACACTTAATAAGGGCAACTAGTTGAAATGAATCAAAACCAGAAAAGATAGAATGAGTCAGGATTTACTACAAAAGTCAAAATTAAAATCAAACGAACGTGTTACCTATTCTTCCGTTGGTCAGATCTGATTACTTTCCATCAAAGACGCCCTTTGGAGTATTCAATCGGAACATAACCTTGACGTAACATTTCATCTGCCCACAATTCAGCTTCAGCATTTCGACCATGCTTATAGAGGCCATGAATAAAAATGTCATAAGTCCATCTATCTGGTCGATACCCTTTGAGACATAGCCTTTTAAGTAATCGACAAGCTTCATCTATATTATCCTGGCATAATTTTCTTAGCATTACATTGTAAGAGAAGATATTAAGAGGGAAGCATTTCTGAACAACTTCTTCCAACTCCTCTGCTTTACAATCCAAAGACATATGACCAGAAAACATTGCGATTAACTGGCTAAGCAATGAACTACAATTTGCCTCAAGAGAGACATCTCTTGAACGAAGCCATGCCTTGTATAGATCTTCAGATTTCAGTGAGTACAACAAAAGATTATTGCCAACAAAATTTGAAATCTTGCGTCCAACTTTTTCCATATCATTTATCAATAAGACAGCATCATCAAATTTCTTAAACCTGGTACACAGCCTTATAAGCTCTTCATAGCTTTGCAGGCTAGGGACCAGTCCTTTGTCACGCGCTTCTTTCATCGTGGCCATTGCATATTCCATCCTCTTCCCTTTGGATAGGCCAACCAACATGGTGTTGTACATCTTTCCTCCCCCTCTTTGTTTTCTAATCATATCTTCAAAAAAGTTTAGTGCATCAGCTATCTTTCCAGCTCTCAGATAACACCTCAGCATTAAAATGTCTACATCGACATTAGGGTGATTGTCACTTTTCTCCATCATCTCATAAACCGCCTTAGCAAGTTCAGGCCTTCTGGCATTCCCAGCTCCAACAATAAAGTGACCACATGTACGCACATAAGATTTAGTACGAGACATCTGCATCTCCAGCAACTGCAGAAAATGCTTTTCAGAATTATCCATTTCGCAAACACAACGAACAACTGTTCTGACCAGTTTGTCTGATGGAGTATGGCCTTTATCTTGCATTTCAATCAGTAGTCTAGCAGCAAGGTCTCCCCGGCTTGCTTTATTGAATCCACTTATCAAGTATGAATAAGTTTCTACACTGCTTTTCTTATTAAACCTGCTTAGTTCGCCATGGATCAAGTAACCATCTTCAACCCTTTCAGCACGGCAAAGGACTCTTATAAATCTCTCATATGCAGACCCAGAAGGAATGATTTTATGCTCCAAGGCAAGCATAACTAGGTCCTTCAACTTATCAAGCTTACCCTCCCTACACAATGCATCAGAAAGTATAGTGAAAGTCCTCTTTCCAGGAAAGTAACCCTGCTTCATTGCATTTTTAAGTAGCTTATATGCCTCATCGGAGCTGCCATCACCGCAAAGCATGTTTATAAAGAAATTAAACACCAGACTGTGAGGTGTCAGCCCAAATTCAGCCCTCGATTTATACAAATCAAGCGCAACTTCCATCATTCCCGCCTTGCAAAAGAAGCGCAACACAGCATTCATAGTCACCTTATCAGGCACAATTCGGGACTCTTTCATATCCAACAACAAGTCACAAACCTCTTTCAACCGGTTATCCCTTAAAAGCCTACAAACTAATAAATTGTACCTAAACACATCAGGAATATACCCTTCATTCCACCTTTTGTCATTAAAGAAATCCATAGCACAATTCAATTTCCCGGCTTGCACCAAACATGTAATCCAAACATCATACGCCTCTTCCTCATGAAGCACCTCCATCTCCCCAAACTCCTTGAGCAGCCTACCAGCATGCTCAAACTTATTATTCTTACAAAGTGCATCCACAAACACACTAAACGAACCCTTCGGCAACACTTTCTTACCATCACCTACTAAACCAAACAAGTAACACTCCGCCTCATTAAACTTACTCTGCTTACAAAAATTCTTCACCACAATACTATGAGTCACCTTACTCAAATGCCCTCTAACCCTAATTTGCTCCAACACGATATTAACCACATCATAACACCCCTCCTCGACAAGCGCGTTCAACAAAACATGATAAGCTACCTGATCTAAATCAACTCCATGAAACCGCATTCTACCGAACACCTGGAGTGCAACATCAACCTTCCCTGCTAAAGAATACCCTATAACAAGCATATCATAACACCTTACTCTATGCAAATTTCTCTGCTTATCAAAGCTCTCTAATAAATCAACCATTATCGAATTCAATTTCGCCCGCGATAGAATCTTAAACAATGCAACACAAGTACCACTAGTATGATTGAAATGTGGCTGTTTAGCAGCCCAATCAAAGAATCTTAAACAACTCAAAATATTATCTTTCTTATATTCAAGTACCTGCAAAACTAATGATTCGGTTAATCGGATACCCGCTTTCGAAACCTCCAAAGAAATGGCAGCATCATCGTCTCCTCTTGAATTCAGAGTATCGAATATTTTATCGAATTTAGGGTTTTTAGAGGTTCTAAACCATTCTTTGAATGAATTAGCGATTTCTTTGTATTCTTCTCTTGGGCTTGAGAAATTGTGCCGAACAAAAGATGGGTCTTTCAGAAGATTAGTTGAATATGAAGATGAATTTGAATTTGAGAGGAAAAGAGGAGAGAGAAAATGCCTGTTTTTGGAAATGTATCGAAGTTTTGGTGTCAGCATAATTTCATTAATAATAAAGCTTTGATTTTTATGAGCATATGTCAAAGATTTGATGTTTGAATTGATTGAATTTGATTTGATAATGGTGTTAATTGAATTGGGTTTTGGGATTTAGGAGTGATTGATTTGGGAAATGAAAAATGGGGGAATTAGCTAGGGTTTATGGAATTAGGGGAGATTGAGGTTTTAGGAGATTGCTTCTGGGAGTTGCAGAAGCAACAAGAAGGTGAAAGGAGGGAAAGGAAAAAAGAAAACTCGATGTTTGATGTGGAAAGATCCGATTTGAATTGTTGTAAGATGGGTTTGGTAAATTTTGGTACTCCCGTTGTAAATTGCTGTAATTTTTTTTGTTGACACATGTGCATCTGGTTGACCGGAGTCTAGCTTCGACCGCTTACTTGGATTGCACACCAAACTTATGGTGGGTGAATCTTCTAAAAGAGTTTTATGCATTTGGTGAGGCTCGAACATGAAATCTCCCTTAAGTTGTTAATCGTCTCAGCCAACTCCCGTTGGTCCGGTTGTAAATTTTTAGTTGCTATTGTTTAACTAATAAAATCATTGATATGATAGTTTTGACTCACTTTGATTTTATATATCACGTAATCGCGTATACTAAAAAAAATATTACCTCTGTTACACATTATGTGCAACGATTAGACATTTTTCCTTTCTACTTTATGTCAAATCGTTGTAAATAATGTGTAACGAAGGTAGTATAATAATATAAAATTTTGTTTGATTCATATTAATGTATTTTTTTTTAATGTTATGTTTTTTAAAATTATACTTGTACATAAATAAAGATATTAGCATTTTAAATTATGGTGTACAACACTAAGGCTCCGTTTGGTAGAGCGTAAAACATTTTCCATGAAAAGTGTTTTTTCCTCCCTTTCCCAATTTTACATTGTTTGGTACACAAAGGAATGTAAAATCATTTTCTATGGGGGTAAATTTTCCTTACAATAATGGAAAACCATTTTCCTTCCAAAATGAAAGGAAAACAATTTTCCTCCCATCCCCTTATAGTCTTATATACTCTTTCCTCATTACTTCCTTCAACCCCTTCATTTTCCCTATTTTCATCACTTTTTTTTTTACATGCAACCAAGTAATGGAAAATTGTTTCCATGAAAAACTATTTTCAATGAAAATCATTTTACACTGAAAATGTTTGACGCCCTACCAAACGGACCATGTGAATAAAAACTTGGAGGATTGGAACTCCTATATGGTCAATGTGGATTTTGGACATCGGTTTCTATTTTTGAAAATTTGTAGGGTATAGAATTCAACACATCATTGTTAATTTAGTGGTAGCAAATTGTTTGGGGAGTTATAATTGATAAATAAGGTATGCTGTATACTTCTAGTTGTATGCGTATAATCATAAGTATAGGATATATGTAATATTTAAGGTGAATTATTGGAACGAGAAAGCGCTAATTTCCAAAAATAATGAAACCATAGAGTATATAAACTATTCTTAAGGGTCTGTTTACTTCAGCTTAAAATCCGTTCAGTTCAATTCAACTCTGTTCAGTTCAGTTCAACTCTTCGCTACTCATTAATCCTTCATAAAAAAACTTTCAATTCAGTTCAGTTGTTTTCAGCTGAAGTAAACAGGTCCTAAGTCACACGTACTAGTTTAGGCTTTTCGTTTTTTTTTGTTGAAATTGAGCGTGGGACGTTCTAGGGTCACCTATTACACGTGCTAAAAATAATGGTGAAAATAAGATGAGACCCAAGACAACCCTTCAAAAGCTAAAAACGAAGGTTATGATTCACATATCTCGAGTTTTTCGAGGTCCCGGCAAAAAAATTGTTGAAAATTTTGCAATGTGCCCTTATGGTCAAAAGAGCCCCCCCCCCCCCCCCCCCCCCCCCCCC
>PYUH01000062.1:2044649-2059296 GCA_016808085.1 Suaeda aralocaspica | reverse complement strand
CCCCCCCCCCCCCCCCGAGCAGCTTTTTGGGGTTTGAAAGGTCATAAGACAAGTCTCGAGAGAGCAAAAATACTAGTGAGCCTTTTTCTATAAATTGACTAAAGAAGGAAGATTACAAGTTTTTAGAGGTTGAAACCGAGTGTAAAACATTTTGGGGGTACCTACAACATGTTAGAGAAAATAAAAGGCAAAAACAAGACGGAACCCTAGACAGTCCTGTAAAAGACGATAACGAAGTCTATAATTCACGTTTTTCAAGGATCAAGGGAAGACCTCTAAACAATTGAAAACTGCTAAAAACCTAGTTCAGGGGAACCCGAAAAACAATGTAGCTTGGGCATGTGAGTTGTGTCATGGGTGGATCATAAATCGAATACTCAACTCGATACATCAGGAAACACTTTAATGTAATATGCAAAGTTGTTAAAACACTTTACTAAACATCACATGAAGTTATCTCATACGGAAGCCTTTTCAAAATCAAGTTTTCTAAATGTTTTCGATTGTTCGTTATACGTCGAAACTCTTGCAGCAGAGGATTTCTCTGCTAAGTGCTGTTTTGGGGCCAAAACAGTCAACTCTTGCATTGCTCAACTTGCTCCTCACATCTCACTTATTCTTCAAATTATCATATTAAGGGTTTAATTCTTGTACATTTTAATTTCCTTAACATATTAATCGGCCAGTCAAGAAGATACATATCCCATTCTGATCCTGTGCCCATAGCTAGACACAGAACTATCTGTTTTAACAAGCACTTCTAATCAGACCCCATAATTTCATTCATTTTTAAGATGAAATATTTTTAACTGTCAAGGACATTATAAACAATGTGAGCAACTATATAGTTTCTGTATCAAATAGCTTTACAAGAATAATCAACATTTATTGAGCATTTTAGTACTCCGTACATAAAATCAAATCATACTGTACAGTTTACAATTCAACCATTTCTGACATCAGCATCAGTCTCTCAACACTCTCGAGCCGACTAGTTTACAATCAATCGATTGAGAAACCAAAGAAGTCGGACTGAACAGTGACATTAAAGACATTTTGTTTTCTTCCTATTTCTTATAGGTAATTTACAAAGAATACAGGATTAAATACAAAATCAAGTTATAAGTTTAAAAAGTATATTATGTGATTAAAAAGGACTTAATTGCCAGTCGACTTCTAAATGATCACAGTCAAATGAATGCTTTAATTTCTCCATGGCTGCATATCTGTGTTGCAATAACAAAAGCCTAGCCTTATCCTCTAGCCCCTCATTGCTATCAGATTTCTGCTTACGGGGCAGTTTCCTAGACATAATTTTCCATTTTGATTCAAACTCGCAAGCTGTACAAAATTAACAAGAGCTAAGAACCAACATATCCAAGGCAATCAAGAAGTTATTAACTTTCAGTAGAAAGTAAACAAGTACGAGAATGAAAGGTTTTAAGCATCTCCTGCCCTATGTAAATCAATAACAAGTAACAACCATCAAACAATACACATAATTGATTCTAAGACGACTAGAAAACTACCTCTACATCGCCAGACGGCCCAGACCATTAGTTTTCATGTTAGATTTTAGCAGCACACACAACAGTCTTCATTAACAAACTTTTTGAATCAATAAGTGTTCGAAATAATTTATGGGATAAAGTAGTTACCTTCACTCTGACTTCTGAAACCTTGAATAAGGCAAGCACAGATCCAAGGCCTTCCAGACCGGGATGCTTTAGCCCCTCCTTTAAGTTCACCGTTGTGTTGTTTCAGACTACACAGAAACACAAGCTCTTAGTAGATCCCTTAATCCGTCCAAAAAGAAAAACTAAAACTCATGGTCATCAATTCATCATTTTCTCCATCAATGCACAAACTAAATACACCTTCAGATGTATAAAATTTCTATGAATAAAATGACACGATGATGAAAGAAAGCAATCTAAAGATTCGGGACATTTCAATGTCACCAAAGAACAGGCTTTCGTTCTTACAAACATACATGCTCTTTCAGCTTAAATTTCAGCTGGAAAGAGCAGAATAGAAACAGCTGATACCAAGAGTAATCACAAGAGCTTAACATTCAGGTACGTAGGGATGGAATCCGACATACCATTCCCCGCCAAACACTCACTTATCTTAATATAATATACAAGTATTATCTAGAAAAAAGGCAACACATCAACATCCATAATGATCAAACGGTTCAAATCAATCAAAAGAGCCAAGGCCTTGGAGTATCAGTTTCTTTAAGTTTGTACCACATTGTCATCCACATTCCCATCACAAAAGCACAAGAGCATATTGTTAAGGCTAAACGGATCCTTATACAACATACATAACAATATCACATGATATTAAGCTCAAAAAAAACACCAAAGTGACTAAATACCCCAAAAGTCTTTTCAAAAATTTCCGATTATAACTTTGAACACATACTAACCTATGCATAAAATCGATGCATGTTAATAGAAATACACGAAAATACACGATATACAATAACACACAAGATTAGAGAGTCAACATAATGTCATCCCAACATTCCACCTATCATAAATTAGTTAAAAAAAAAAAAAAAAAAAAAAAAAAAAAAAAAAAAAACCTTCCAAAATCCTAAATTCTAAATCCTAACAGCTAGCACATTTCAATGTACATCCCAATTTTGAATTTCCACAAGCCAAAATTCTTTCTGCAACTTTAAAATTTATCACCACAACATTTCGAATCTCGAATTACTAAATACTTCATCCTATAATTCCAACTTCCAATTTGTAACATTTTCCAGTTAATACAAGTATACAACAATCAAATTCAATCATAACAAAATTAAACCAAATTGAAAATAAATCAAAATTAAATTCAACAGAATTTACAATAACTAATACAGAATTAAAGACGTAATACCGACGAGGAAAATCAACGGTAACTCCAACGTAAGTCTTAAAAGGATGATTCGTAGAAGCGATAAGGTAAACACACCAACAAGAAACCTTCGAAGAAACTTGTTCAATTTCTGGAATTTTTTCAATCTCAATTTTAGGGTTAGGGTTTTGAGATGAATGTGGTTTAATAGATCGAAATGCTCGTGATAATTTCAATTGTCTCACCATAATTTTCCTTTTTTCGTGTCGATTTTCTTCACAATTGATTAAATTCGAAGATTGGAAAATGAGATTAGTTGTTGTTGTTGATTTGTGAAGTTTGAATTTGTTCAGTGATTGAGTAAGATTAGAAGATTGAGACCATGAAAATGGAGGTTGAGAAATTGATGGAAGAAATATCAGAGAAGGGGAATTGAGAAAATTGGGGATTTTTTTGAATTGTAAAGTAGTAGTTATTTCTGTTGAAATTGGTAGTATTTGAAAGTTTGTTGAGCCGTTGAAGTGTTAAGTTAAATGTGGAGGTGTTAGTAAGCATACAACGGTTATAATTTTATTGCGGTAAGACCTGAACGACTTGAAACATGGACTAGAAAATCTTTACAATGAGTAAAAGTTGAGTCTCCCCGAACATAGCGAGTTAAAGTTGTATAGACTGCGGCAAATCTATTCAATGTACTACGTAATTATAATGGACATTCACCGGTCACCACGTATTTGAGTACCATGATACATAAACACTAAAAACAATTTATGTATGTGAACCTGTGGAGTAATTTCCAACAAAATTGTAAAAATGGATTATGCAAATACCAATAAGTCATCTCCCCTTGTAAACCAACCAACTCATGACCATTCTAAAAGGATGAGCCAATGTAAGTTTTGGAGTGCTGATGCTCCCAATTAATGGCTAACCATTCGATGTAATTTACTCATATTTGGAGCTAAATTTTGTATCAGATCGCGCTTTCAAAATTATCAAGTACCAATGTTTTAGTTCAATCACAATCACAATTCACAGTGATACTTAAGACACAAATTGTGCTATGCTATTCTGAATTTTGGGTAGAACTTCAATGTAGTCAAGCCTCTATAAAATCATCACACGCTACAACTGAAAACTCATTAACCCAAATGAGCCATATCAGTCATAAAAATCAGCTTATGAAGACCACTTAAAAACTTCCCATAACTACAAAAGAAAATCAATAAGATATAATATTATGTATGAAAAAAAAAAAATCTCAATCCTATATTAGTACAAGATTTTGAGAGGCAAAAAAAATTGAAGAGCTTTACTTAAGTCTCGATATCTACCTTCTACCTGCCTCCAAAAACATATACGAGTACCACTGAAATGACAGTCAGCTTAACACCTATGAAAATGAAAAGGTAACAAAAACGCTCTTATATCGCAACCTAGGGGAAGGAAATTCTTGTGTACACAGGGAAAAATCAGTCCCACAATGTAAAATATCCAAACATAGTAGAGGTTCTGATTCTGCTATTTTAACTTCACTATCTCACGTTCTGCCTAGTCTTAATCATTCTCTTCAAATTCCCTAGCCAGAAACTGCACTCGTCCCATTCACTTGTAGTAAGTAATACCTGAATCAAAGTAAGAAATGAGGGCATATTAACATGCCATAATTATCACCAGCTTTTACAGATAAGAATATATTGATGTGAGAGAATACCTGGATTTGCAAGGCCGAGCTGTAGTCGCCATTATCTAAAGCCTGGCAGAGTTGAACAAGCTTGTCAGCAGCATTCTTCGATATGTCTCCAGTGTTGAGCTTAGCAAACAAAGCACCCATCTTCTTTGAGTTATCTTCTATTTCCCTTTTTCTGGCAGCGCTTGCTCGACCACCACCAAGTACATCAGATGTTTCGTTGAATAGCCTAGTCAACGTAGCAATAACAGGTTTCTGGTGTGCTGCATGAACAATTTAGTTGATAATCAGCAATTCGCAATCAGTATTGAGCTTCGACGTTGCAATTTAGCAGAATAACTAGCTAAACTAAGGAACAATCATAACACATTTGAAGTACAGAGAATGTCTTTGTGATCTCCATCTTATACCCCACCCGAGTTAACTAGCATACAGTAATAGATTGTCATCAAACAACTTGATAGCATACTAGGAATAATATTTACAATAATACTAAACGTAACCATAAGGGTTACAAATAAGCATTTGATATATTTCTATAAAAGGTAAATTTGGGGACGCAAGCAAATATCATGCATGCATTGATGAAATTAATGCTTGAATTAAATACTTACTTCCGCCTAGGACTATGTTTAGCATTATCCTAAATGTTTATGAATCAACTTATAAAAACTTAAGATGACAAAAACAGCAGAATCATAACATTTTCCACACCAACAGAAAGTACAGCCTCAAGCAATCATGCATAGATTAGCTGAATACAAAGCCCTAAGAAAGCATATACTATAAAGAACTTTCTATTTTAGGTCAATGAAGAAGAAACAGATAGTTACAGATAAAATTTTAGTTAAGGTCATCGAAGACGAAACGCCAAAAAAAAAAAACATATTCATAACTGTGAGAAAGGTGGGAGGGGGGGGGGGGGGGGAATACAGGCACATTTGAAGTATCAACAGTCTGAACAGTTGGTGGGGGTGCTGGAGGTGCAGCAGGAGTCTGTGTTGGTGCAGATTGGGTAGGACTCGGTGTTGTGTCATAACCACCCAGGTCTTTGAGGAACACCAACGGATTGTTCACAGGCATAAACCCTCTTGGAGTAGGGGCAGGTGCAACAACCTGAGGCATCCTTTGAC
This sequence comes from Suaeda aralocaspica, assembly GCA_016808085.1. Lineage (NCBI taxonomy): Eukaryota > Viridiplantae > Streptophyta > Magnoliopsida > Caryophyllales > Amaranthaceae > Suaeda > Suaeda aralocaspica. The sequence continues at coordinate 2,053,620 of PYUH01000062.1, read as the reverse complement.
CAGGGACACCTCCTGCTTGAGGTGGTATGGGCCTACTGGACCAGGTCCTGGTGGCCCAGGTTGATAACTGGAGTTTGTAGATCCCTGTAGAATGTATGTAATGTTTAGAAAAGAAAGATATGACATTCATAAGAAAACCAGACAAGGCTGAAGACTGACTGGATAAAGCTGAGAACCAAGGTCTGAGGCTGCTGATGCTGCTGATACTGCTGATACTGCTCAGCGTTTTTCAAGACTGGAGCAGGTGCTGGCTGAAACGGAGTCACTGCAGGCTGAGCACTGACTGGTGGAGGAGGGAAGTTTGGCTAAAAAGAAAACAAAAGAAAACCATATCATCAATATTGTACATTAAGCACCTAAAAAAAGGCATAAAGATCATCCAAGGATTCAGTAACACCATCAAAGCAGCCAACTAAAATCATTATGTAGAGTATGAAATGATTGATTACTTGAGCTCAAAATTCCAGGTGTATGTTCAAAGTCTCTAATACATGTTAAGGTACTAGACACTCTTTATCAGATAGAAAATGGAAATTCTTTGGAGTCAATAGTTAAATCTAGCAAATTAGCGAGTATGAAACTCTGAGCAATACAATTTCAGTTTTCAAGACTAATTAGTTGGGCATAGATCTACTATATTATTATAAGATAACTCCCAAATCAAACCCAATTTGCCAATTTGAGCAGTTAACAAGATATCAATGACACAACAGTATCCTTTTAAGTAGAACCAGCATCAAGTGATTTTAGGATTCTTAAAGATAATTGGGTTCTTGGTTACCATGACTTCCATCCTATTATGACCCAGGGAAATTACCTGAAGAATTGTTGTGATTGTGATGGAACAACATCTGGGGTTGTTGAACTTGGGGAGTTGACTGATAAGGTGCAGAAGCTGCATAATTTCTGTCATATGAAACATGCTGCTGATAATTCCCAGCATAATGACCAGGCCCAGAACTTGGCTGGACTTGAGCAGTTGCAGTACCCTGTAAAAAATGGAAAGGGTTAAACAAGAAAGAGAGAAACTGGCAATCAAGCTAGAGTTGCTTCTAGTTTCAGCCATAAAAAAGACAGACGAAATGCAGGTCTCACTAAAACACCTGATAATATGATTGAGAATTGTCAGCCATAACTGCCATAATCAGCACCGTAACCAGATCCTGAAGACCCTGTGAATTATCATAAGTCATGGCTTATCGCTTCTTTCTCTACACCAAAATGCTACGATCAGAAAACAAAACCAAATTTTGGTGTACACAACAGACAAGAACGCATAGCAATATTGGTATTTTGAAGACAGATCATTCCCCTTTAGCAACTCAACACATTTCCCCCTTGCGCAGTTATTAAAGCCAGAAGCCAAAAGTATCAGCACAGTCGAATGCATTATACATAAACAGCCGGATCCACAACACAGAAAACAAGACATAATAATTAATATATGAAGTATCAATTTCCAACATGCCTTCACTTCACTTTCAAATTTAAAATCAGCAACATTCACATCATTGCTTTATCTGTAATTGAAATACCCATAATAGACAGGATACTAAATCAGAAACTACATTGAAGTGTAATACGTACGGAACCTACATAAAAACAACAAAATTTCCTTCTCGAAACAAGAACCAGAATAAAAAGGAATCAGAAGATCCCAAAGCAGCCTCACCGACAAAGTCAATAAGAGAAATTCAGCCAAAAAAGAACATGACAAAAACCTGGTTGTGAAGATACGTTGTTTGTGGGGTGTTTTGGGGATGGGTGGCGGGAGGGGGGGGAAGGGGGAATTGGGAAAAAGTGGGGACAGGGGGGGGGGGGGGTAGGGGTAGGGGGGGGGGGAGGGGGGGGGGTGGGGTGGGGGGGAGGGGGGGGGGAGGGGGGTTGGGTGTGGGGGGTGTGGGGTTGGAGGGATTGGGGGGGTTGACAAGGTGGGGTTTGTGCGGGGGGTCGGGGGGGGGGAGGGGGGCGGGGGTGTATTTTTAGGGGGGGGGGGGGGGGGGCTTAGGGCTGGTGGAGGGTGCGTGGAAGGGGGGGGGAAATTTTTTTTTTGTTGTTTTTTTTTTTTTTTTTACTTTTTTTTTTTTTTTTTTTTATGCAATGCGGTCTCTCAAGATAACAAGCTCGCAGATATATCATCCCCCAAAATTTTAAGAACTCTAGTGTGTAGACAATTGTCCCTGACTGGGCCAAAATCTCAGCATATTTTTCCACCAGTTACACAAGAATGAACTGAATTGCTTCTGTCAGTGGCTAAGGCAAAAAACTATTGTCTTTCCATTAAATCCTGCAAATTAATAGTACAAAGAAAAATATAGCTAATGGATGTCAACCCTTTTGATCAAAGTGCCAAGAAAAAAGCCACTGTAGCGGTAAATATGGTTTCGTCAGGCCTGCGACAGACAGTGACCATATCTCAACAGTTTGTCGATATTCCAGCACAGATATAACAGAGATAGAGCAATGTGTAGCCAGAAGAAAGCCACCCACTTTTTTTTTCATCAGCTTCCCGTTTGCAGCAAGTGCATCACCAAGCAAAGTCCATCCTCTTTTGCGCAAACTGTCAGGGATAGTTGAGCAACATGAAAATTCTAAATGAAATTGAATAGCATAGGTATGTGACACCATAGTCTACTTAATTCTCATAAGATTTGTAGGTTCCTAAAAATCAATGCAAGCAATTAACGACCCAAATCACACTTTACTATGATACTAACTTAGTATTAAAGGAGGAAAACATCATCATTATGATCGAAGTGTTAATTCCAACAAGATGGGGTGGTGTTGCATGAATCAATTCTCATCGATATATTGGACATGGTAATCGGATCCCAGTCCAACTGAAAAAAGGCTTTTTGATTAAATTTTTTCCCATTTCTTGTTATTATTTTGAACGAGGGCATGGGGGATGGGAGGAGAACTGTTGTAGGTAAGGAAAGATAAAACCTAATATATAAATGATATAAAAGGTTAAATCTAATAGTTTCACAAACAAACACAACACAAAACCTAGCATTGGTTTGTTGGGAAAAACTTCTCCATTTATGTTATCAAACTTTCTTGCCGCTCAACATGAAAGTAACAATGTTTCTGAATGAAAATTTCATGCCAAATCCTAAATAAAGCTAATCAGGGTTGCTCCCAGCAGCAGCCGTGACAAGAGCCAAGAGGAGTAGAAAATGGTATAGAGAAACTTACAGTGCAAAGAAGAGCCAATGTCTCTTTCCAAGTTTTAGTGGTCTAGTGTTAACAAGGCTCATTAGGTCATGATTCACCATTGCAGACAACAACCTGCCAAAAGAAACCAAACATCATACAAAAGATTCATAAAAAACAACAGCATGAGATTAAACCAAACAGGAGAATGTAGATAACTAGTAACCGTGAGGTAATAAATTGTTCAAAATAATCTTAAATTTAGACAAGAAATGATGGGCCGAAAAAGATTACAAACCTTAAGATAAGGCAACCGACTCGTCTTCAGGTATTGATCGCGAGTGCTCTCCCAAAAGAACCACCACCGACATGGGCAATCACAAGAGCATCAGCCATTTTATCTGCGATATGCATAGAGAAACTGCTTCTTGTAGTCCCCAAAATACCAAGGCACGTTGAACTGCATCATCAAATGATGGATCAGGACTCTCTTCCAGTCCTTAGGTTCAGTTTGTTTTGCTCCTCACTTGGAATTGCTTCTCCAACAAATTTGTTGCTTTCACTTGAGACTGGAGTTTCAGCTTAGGGCTAGGGAGATTGTTAAAAAAGTCTTCCCCATTGTCAAAAGCAAAGGAAGCTGTTTCTTCTCAACAGATTCTGCTTTATCTGCTGCATTGTCTTCTAGCCCAAGGGCACTCACTTGCTGTGATACATCATTTGAACTGGTTCTTTCTCTTTCTCGGGAAACTGAACCCCAAATATTCTAGAAGCTTTGACTTGCTGTTCCATCATCTTCAAACATGACTTTCAAGAAGTCCCAAGTTTCTTATCATCATCAGATCTGCAAATATGCATGAGCATGACGCAACAATAAAACAAACTAATCACAGCCCACCCAACAGCCTAGAAAGCAATGAGATGATTCCTATTATAAATCCGATTACATCTTGGACTCTTCTGACTTCCTTTCACACAAAACTCTCAAAGAAGATCTTTCCCATTTTGGATGGCAGCTTCAAACTCAGATGAACACTCACCAAACTATTTCTGTTACCACACTATGTACATAAACCTACAACATAACAGTGAAGCTGTCAAATTATGGCATACATATGCATAGAGGCAAAAGTTAGAAAATACCTCTGAAGCTCCACCAGGTGCACCAGCAGGAGCTGCTTTTGAGTGAAACGATACAAGTTTCCTCCAAACCCGAACGAAACACCCACTGGTGTTTGTACCACTTGGAGCTCTCAAAGGTGCTGCATAGATTCATGAAATTTGATTGATAGAATCTAAGTTTATTGACAAAAAAAAAATTGGGGATGAAGAAAAGAGGGGCAGATTAAACCATCAACAGCATCCTAGTTATCAAGTCAACACTAATAATTAGATAAAAAATAAAAAGACAGTAGATGCTTCAAGTGATCTTACCAGCATTAAAATCAATATCCGCAACCCATAGCGATTACAAGCCTGAATGGCACATTTTGCAAGAAAAACAGTCATATAAGGTTCAACAGTTCAACCAGCAAAATATCTTGCAATAAACAAGCGGCCCCAGATGGAACATTTCTGCAACTAATTAGCTATGCAAGGGAGTATATCTTACATGTATGGTAGACTAATCTTCAATTTTCCTTCTCCCGCCAGTTACTCATTAATTTACTAGATATAGCTCTACTTTAATGGTAGATATAGCTCTACTTAGCGTCTTAACATATTATAGCAAAAAGATACATAATGGATACTAGAAACACCAAAAGAACATACCTCAATATTGTACAGCCCCAATTTTTATCAAACGAAGATGCTGAAATGATCCCTGGTATCTTGGGTACCAGTGTAAGTCAAAGTTCCGTTAGTACCTGCAGGCAATTCGCAGACTATCTGCAAGAGGATAAGCCATACGAGCATCACATTAAGGTCAGATGAAACCTTCAGAAATATACAGAAACTAGTTTGTCTCCCACAATAAAAAAACCATACCTCGCCAGAAAATATCCCAGCAGATTGTGCGGTTATCTTTCGCACAAGTGAGCAATAGGAGCTGTCGCTGGGGCACCATGCCATCGAAATAACACCTAATTCAAGTTGTATGGGAAATGGTAGATTAAGGAATGATTAGCATCAACCTTGAGAGTTTCAGAAAAGAGATCTCTGAATGCTATGACAAAGTCCTTGGAGAAAGCAGAAAAGTAAATACTTCATAGTTCTTAGCAAAAATTTAATGGAAAGATTATATAAGTAGTATACTCAAGCCCTATAAGTAGTCGACTTTATGTAAATAAAGATCATATCCATGATAAGTAAACCCAAGCCTAATAAAGTAAGTAAATCTGAAGTAATATAAGTGTAGTATACATAAAATGGAAAATTCGGTAGGGGGAATTAGTCTAAGATTCAGATGGGAAATTCAAACAAGATAAAAGTTTGATGAAATAACAGTTGTGGAATGGTTATGATTAAAGCAGAATTACAGAGGCAAGATTTATTACTTGTGTGTCCCACAAACTCTTTCACAGGTGACATTGATTTCTCATCCCAAAGCTACAGCAAGCCAGCAACCTCATTATCGTAAGAAATGCAAACAGGGAAACTGCAAATTCACAATTACAGTATAGGAGGGAAAGGGGGTGGTGGCATTACCTTAAGAGAAGGTGAATTATCATCATCAGATGCAACAACAAGTTGGGTTGCTACATCAGGATGCCACTGCAAACAGAGCAACGCCTTCTTTGTGGATCTGGATAAAAAACTGTAATTTGGCAACAGTACACAATTTGTCATTTGTAATGCCAACAAAGATTTCCATCCAGAAAAGGAAATTAAAACAGCATTCAAAAATTAAAAACATCCTACCGACCTGATAATGACTTTTGCTCCTCAGATCCCAAACAACTAAAAAAAGTGCAACATCAAGACAATCAGCAGTGAAATGTGAAAATACATCCAAAAAGTTGAAGCTCAACAAAAATAGTAAATAACAAATTCTCACCAGTTGAGCCATTGTGTGAAGAGAAGCTAAAATTTGTTGGACCTTCTTATTCAAGCTAAGTAAGATATATCACCTTGATTAGCTGAATTAGGCCCTGCATCATTGTTTGTAACCAAGTATTAAGACATTTGCATTATGCAACGTATGCAACAATCTTCAAACGAGAAGATCTTAAAACTATATTCCAATTTTTGGAATTTAAAATTAAAATAAAATAAGACTGCTGAAAAGTCCACCTACATCCTTATAAAGTGCCCAGGCGTCAAGATTATTAACAAAACTCAAAAGAGCCATTACCTGAAGAGGAGGGAAACGCTTAGGTATAGTGGACATGCCAAATCCCAAATGTATACCTTCATCGGCTCCAGAAGCAAGCAGGTTTGGCGAAAAAGAGCATTAAATTCCAGACCCGAACCTGATGTTTGATACAAACAAATTAGTGATGACAAGACAAAAGCAACCAGCTGAAATATCAAGTGTATGAGTATAAGACTTACAGGGCCATTATGATGTGTCAGCTGTTCAATAACAGCATTATCTTCAGAATCCGGTCTAAATTCTCGTAAATAAAAAGGGTGTAAGACACAATAATAAACATGCTATTAACAATCGACACTACAAAGACCAACAATAAGAACAAATTGAGCAATAAGATCAAAAGCAAATTAAAACAAAATGTCCAAAGACACACCCCTGAGAAGATTGCTTTCGATAGGAGAGTGGCAAGATATAAAATCAAAACCAAACCAGCAATGTAACAGAACTAAGCGAAGCACCAAGCTCTTTGACGCCTTCTCAATCAAGATCATAATTGAATTTCTACTTATAAAATCAGAGTTACCATCGTCACACACATTAATCAAATCAATCAGACGTTACTCCAAAAACCATTCCTACGTGCTGAGCGGTTGCTAGAGTGTTGAACCAATGTCAATGCACACTGGCACAGCAACCAAATCTAATTTCAACAATGCATTCCCATCTCAGATCTCGGGCAATAACTAACTTCACCGCCTCCACAGCCTCCACATATTATCCCTAAACATTCGACAATACATATTAAAATCTGAAGCAACTGAAACTCAACTCTGCCTACAAGCTACAACCTAAGTGCACTGTGACAGGTTTTATAATACACTCACACTCTAATCCAAACCTCGATCAACCAATTTTTAACGTCCGAAATCTCAAAATAACAAACATTCCACAACGCCTCAAGTCCACTACAATTCATTCTAAATTTCCAATTACAACATCAAATTAGCGAACAAAACATCACAACAATCAAACCAATTACAATTCCAACAATGCACTCCACTGATAACATCAACCTCGATCACGGTACATGATTCATACTTCACACTCCTATATTATCCCTCATTTCCAGTGACATTAACAAAAAAACCAAAGGACTTAAACTCCACTCCTGCTACAAGCTACAACCTAGTGACAGCTTTAAAAAAAACCATTCACTCTCTAATTCCAACCACTGAACAATCTTAAAGTCCGAAACTCGAAACAACAAACACCACATCCAAAACACCTCAATCCACGTACAAGTTCCACTCAAATTGTCCAATCAAAACATCAAACAAATGCAACACAATCACAATTCAAAATTCAACACAACACAATCAAAAAAAACAACGATCAAATCAAATCAAATCAAAATCAAAATTCAAAATAAAAAATATCAAAAACATACGAATCAAGGAAGAGGATTCCAATTCCAATGGTCCATCATTAAGACACCAGCAATCAAACCCATAGCTATCTCCGAATTAGATCCAAACTCGCCCTGAAAGACGATTAAACCTCTCAGAACTGGCGATTGAGCAACAATCGGAATTTCGTGATCAGGAGGTAAAATCAAGCTTCATAATCTCAAGAAACGCGAAGTACTAAACGATGATCGACTGCACCCGCCATTGTACCCGCCGCAAAGTACTCCGAATCCGGTGACATCGCCACCGATGCCGATCGATATGACGCTCTAAGCACGCCATTGTTGAATCGAAGGAAAATACAGAAGATTGCGGTTTCGATTGAAGGATTTAGGGTTAGGGTTTTTGGCGTAAATTGAATTGGAGAAGAAATGGGATTAAAAGAGAGATTTATTTAGATCGAAAAAAGAAGAAGTGTGTTTTGTGTGTTGTTAATGGGTGATTTTAATTTGTAATTTGTAATTTGTATTGGTGTTTTGTTTCACTCTTACTTTCTTCTTCTTTGAGTTCGCATTATTTTTTTTTAAATGTTTTTTATTTTTTTTTGGGTGGAGTATAAATTTAGTTTCAGATTTGTGGGTGTTTTGATCGATGGTTTCGTTTCTTTATGTGTGAGAAAGAAGGGAATGAGATGATTGCCAACCTGGTGACATAATGGACCAATGGTTGGTGTCGATTTTTTATTTTGACTCGTAAGTTGTCATTGAGCCACTAAGGGTAATGATGTGAAGTCACTTATTAATTTTGATTCGTTGAGGTTCATATAGATTGTAACTATCAAAATCTTTGCAGTAGATAATGTATTTTTCTATTGTGTCGAGGTAAAGTTGAGCAAAAATATTTGAAAAATTCGAAATTCGATTTGCATTGATCTGATTTTAGGATATTTGATCCTAAAAATGGAAGATATCAAATAATTATTTAAATATTACTTTCGGACTTTTCGAAAATCCAAATATTCGAAATTGCAAATATTGAATGGATATACGGAGGTTTTTATATCAGATATCTTATCTTATGTATCGAATCCCCCCCCAATAGAGGTAATATATAAAAAGTTATAACTTGTGACGGAGCATTCAACTGTAAACCTAAT
>PYUH01000062.1:2023671-2044624 GCA_016808085.1 Suaeda aralocaspica | reverse complement strand
GGGGGGGGGGGGGGGGGGGGGGGGGGGGAATACCAGGCACATTTGAAGTATCAACAGTCTGAACAGTTGGTGGGGGTGCTGGAGGTGCAGCAGGAGTCTGTGTTGGTGCAGATTGGGTAGGACTCGGTGGTTGTGTCATAACCATCCCAGGTCTTTGAGGAACACCAACAGGATTGTTCACAGGCATAAACCCTCTTGGAGTAGGGGCAGGTGCAACAACCTGAGGCATCCTTTGACCAGGGACACCTCCTGCTTGAGGTGGTATGGAGCCTACTGGACCAGGTCCTGGTGGCCCAGGTTGATAACTGGAGTTTGTAGATCCCTGTAGAATGTATGTAATGTTTAGAAAAGAAAGATATGACATTCATAAGAAAACCAGACAAGGCATGAAGGCACTGACTGGATAAAGCTGAGAACCCAAGGTCTGAGGCTGCTGATGCTGCTGATACTGCTGATACTGCTCAGCGTTTTTCAAGACTGGAGCAGGTGCTGGCTGAAACGGAGTCACTGCAGGCTGAGCACTGACTGGTGGAGGAGGGAAGTTTGGCTAAAAAGAAAACAAAAGAAAACCATATCATCAAATATTGTACATTAAGCACCTAAAAAAAGGCATAAAGATCATCCAAGGATTCAGTAACACCATCAAAGCAGCCTAACTAAAATCATTATGTAGAGTATGAAATGATTGATTACTTGAGCTCAAAATTCCAGGTGTAATGTTCAAAGTCTCTAATACATGTTAAGGTACTAGACACTCTTTATCAGATAGAAAATGGAAATTCTTTGGAGTCAATAGTTAAATCTAGCAAATTAGGCGAGTATGAAACTCTGAGCAATACAATTTCAGTTTTCAAGACTAATTAGTTGGGCATAGATCTACTATATTATTATAAAGATAACTCCCAAAATCAACACCAATTTGCCCAATTTTGAGCAGTTAACTAAGATATCAATGACACAACAGTATCCTTTTAAGTAGAACCAGCATCAAGTGATTTTAGGATTCTTAAAGATAATTGGGTTCTTGGTTACCATGACTTCCATCCATATTATGACCCAGGGAAATTACCTGAAGAACTTGTTGTGATTGTGATGGAACAAACATCTGGGGTTGTTGAACTTGGGGAGTTGACTGATAAGGTGCAGAAGCTGCATAATTTCTGTCATATGAAACATGCTGCTGATAATTCCCAGCATAATGACCAGGCCCAGAACTTGGCTGGACTTGAGCAGTTGCAGTACCCTGTAAAAAATGGAAAGGGTTAAACAAGAAAGAGAGAAACTGGCAATCATAGCTAGAGTTGCTTCTAGTTTCAGCCATAAAAAAGACAGACGAAATGCAGGTCTCACTAAAACACCTGATAATATGATTGAGAATTGTCAGCACCATAACTGCCATAATCAGCACCGTAACCAGATCCTGAAGACCCTTGTGAATTATCATAAGTCATGGCCTTATCAGCTTCTTTCTCTACACCAAAATGCTACGTATCAGAAAACAAAACCAAATTTTGGTGTACACAACAGACAAGAACGCATAGCAATATTGGTATTTTGGAAGAACTCATTCCCCTTTAGCAACTCAACAAATTCTCCCCCTTGCGCAAGTTATTAAAGCCAGAAGCCCAAAAGTATCAGCACAGTCGAATGCATTATACATAAACAGCCGGATCCACAACACAGAAAAACAAGACATAATAATATATATATGAAGTATCAATTTCCAACATGCCTTCACTTCACTTTCAAATTTAAAATCAGCAACATTCACAATCATTGCTTTATCTGTAATTGAAATACCCATAATAGACAGGATACTAAATCAGAAACTACATTGAAGTGTAATACGAATACGGAACCTACATAAAAACAACAAAATTTCCTTCTCGAGAACAAGAACCAGAATAAAAAGGAATCAGTAAGCATCCCAAAGCAGCCTCACCGACAAAGTCAATTAAGAGAAATTCAGCCAAAAAAAGAACATGACAAAATACCTGGTTGTGAAGATACTGCAATGCGGTCTCTCAAGATAACAAGCTCAGCAGATATATCATCCCCCAAAAATTTTAAGAACTCTAGTGCTGTAGACAATTGTCCCTGACTGGCCAAAATCTCAGCATATTTTTCCACCAGTTTACACAAGAATGAACTGAATTGCTTCTGTCCAGTGGCTAAGGCAAAAACTATTGTCTTTTCCATTAAATCCTGCAAATTAATAGTACAAAGAAAAATATCTTAGCTGAAATGGCATGTCAACCCACTTTTGATCAAAAGGTGCCAAGAAAAAAGCCCACCTGTAGACGGTCAACATATGGCTTTCTGTCAGGCCCTGCCGACAGACAGTGTGACCATATCTCAACAGTTTTGTCGATATTCCCAGCACAGATATAACAGAGAGTAGCAGCCAATGTGTAGCCAGAAGCCAACAGTTTTGCAGCAAGTGCATCACAAAGCAAAGTCCACTCCTCTTTTTGCGCAAACTGTCAGGGATAGTTGAGCAACATGAAATTATTCTAAATGAAATTGAATAGCATAGGTATGTGACACCATAGTCTACTTAATTTCTCATAAGATTTGTAGGTTCCTAAAAATCAATGCAAGCAAATTAACGACCCAAATCACACTTTACTATGATACTAACTTATGTATTAAAGGAGGAAAACATCATCATTATGATCGAAGTGTTAATTCCAACAAGATGGGGTTGGTTGCATGAATCAATTCTCATCGATATATTGGACATGGTAATCGGATCCCAGTCCAACTGAAAAAAGGCTTTTTGATTAAATTTTTTCCCATTTCTTGTTTATATTTTGAACGAGGGCATGGGGGATGGGAGGAGAACTGTTGTAGGTAAGGAAAGATAAAACCTAATATAATAAATGATAAAAAGGTTAAATCTAATAGTTTCACAAACAAACACAACACAAAACCTAGCATTGGTTTGTTGGGAAAAACTTCTCCATTTATGTTATCAAACTTTCTTTGCCGCTCAACATGAAAGTAACAATGTTTCTGAATGAAAATTTCATGCCAAATCCTAAATAAAGCTAATCAGGGTTGCTCCCAGCAGCAGCCGTGACAAGAGCCAAGAGGAGTAGAAAATGGTATAGAGAAACTTACAGTGCAAAGAAGAGCCAATGTCTCTTTCCAAGTTTTTAGTGGTCTAGTGTTAACAAGGCTCATTAGGTCATGATTCACCATTGCAGAAACAACCTGCCAAAAGAAAACCAAACATCATACAAAAGATTTCATAAAAACAACAGCATGAGATTAAACCAAACAGGAGAATGTAGATAACTAGTAACCGTGAGGTAATAAATTGTTCAAAATAATCTTAAATTCTAGACAAGAAATGATGGGCCGAAAAAGATTACAAACCTTAAGATAAGGCAACCGACTCGTCTTCAGGTATTGATCGCGAGTGCTCTCCCACAAAGAACCACCACCGACATGGGCAATCACAAGAGCATCAGCCATTTTATCTGCAGATATGCATAGAGAAACTGCTTCCTTGTAGTCCCCAACTACCAAGGCACGTTGAACTGCATCATCAAATGATGGATCAGGACTCTCTTCCAGTCCTTCAGGTTCAGTTTGTTTCTGCTCCTCACTTGGAATTGCTTCTCCAACAAATTTGTTGCTTTCACTTGAGACTGGAGTTTCAGCTTTAGGGCTAGGGAGATTGTTAAAAAAGTCTTCCCCATTGTCAAAAGCAAAGGAAGCTGTTTCTTTCTCAACAGATTCTGCTTTATCTGCTGCATTGTCTTCTAGCCCAAGGGCACTCACTTGCTGTGATACATCATCTTGAACTGGTTCTTTCTCTTTCTCGGGCAAACTGAACCCCAAATATTCTAGAAGCTTTGACCTTGCTGTTCCATCATCTTCAAACATGACTTTCAAGAAGTCCCAAGTTTCTTTATCATCATCAGATCTGCAAATATGCATGAGCATGACGCAACAATAAAACAAACTAATCACAGCCCACCCAACAGCCTAGAAAGCAATGAGATGATTCCTATTATAAATCCGATTACATACTTGGACTCTTCTGACTTCCTTTCACACAAAACTCTCAAAGAAGATCTTTCCCCATTTTGGATGGCAGCTTCAAACTCAGATGAACGACTCACCAAACTATCTTCTGTTACCACACTATGTACATAAACCTACAACATAACAGTGAAGCTGTCAAATTATGGCATACATATAGAGCATAGAGGCAAAAGGTTAGAAAATACCTCTGAAGCTCCACCAGGTGCACCAGCAGGAGCTGCTTTTGAGTGAAACGATACAAGTTTTCCTCCAAACCCGAACGAAACACCCACTGGTCGTTTGTACCACTTTGGAGCTCTCAAAGGTGCTGCATAGATTCATGAAATATTGATTGATAAGAATCTAAGTTTATTGACAAAAACAAAATTGGGGATGAAGAAAAGAGTGGCAGATTAAACCATCAACAGCATCCTAGTTATCAAGTCACACCTAATAATTAGATAAAAAATAAAAAGACAAGTAGATGCTTCAAGTGATCTTACCAGCATTAAAATCAATATCCGCAACCCCATAGCGATTACAAGCCTGAATGGCACATTTTGCAAGAAAAACAGTCATATAAGGTTCAACAGTTCAACCAGCAAAATATCTTGCAAATAAACAAGCGGCCCCAGATAGGAACATTTCTGCAACTAATTAGCTATGCAAGGGAGTATATCTTTACATGTATGGTAGACTAATCTTCAATTTTCCTTCTCCCAGCAAGTTACTCATTACTTTTACTAGATATAGCTCTACTTTAATGGTAGATATAGCTCTACTTAGCGTCTTAACATATTAATAGCAAAAAGATACATAATGGATACTAGAAACACCAAAAGAACATACCTCAATATTGTACAGCCCAATTTTTCCATCAAACGAAGATGCTGAAATGATCCCTGGTATCTTTGGGTACCAGTGTAAGTCAAAGTTCCAGTTAGTACCTGCAGGCAATTCGCAGACTATCTGCAAGAGGATAAGCCATACGAGCATCACATTAAGGTCAGATGAAACCTTCAGAAAATACAGAAAACTAGTTTGTCTCCCACAATAAAAAAACCATACCTCGCCAGAAACAATATCCCAGCAGATTGTGCGGTTATCTTTCGCACAAGTGAGCAAATAGGAGCTGTCGCTGGGGCACCATGCCATCGAAATAACACCTAATTCAAGTTGTATGGGAAATGGTAGATTAAGGAATGATTAGCATCAACCTTTGAGAGTTTCAGAAAAGAGATCTCTGAATGCTATGACAAAGTCCTTGGAGAAAGCAGAAAAGTAAATACTTCATAGTTCTTAGCAAAAACTTTAATGGAAAGATTATATAAGTAGTATACTCAAGCCTTATAAGTAGTCGACTTTAATGTAAATAAAGATCATATCCATGATAAGTAAACCCAAGCCTAATAAAGTAAGTAAATCTGAAGTAATATAAGTAGTATACATAAAATGGAAAGATTCGGTAGGGGGAATTAGTCTAAGATTCAGATGGGAAATTCAAACAAGATAAAAGTTTGATGAAATAACAGTTGTGGAATGGTTATGATTAAAGCAGAATTACAGAGGCAGATTTATTACCTCTTGTGTGTCCCACAAACTCTTTCACAGGTGACATTGTATTTCTCATATCCCAAAGCTACAGCAAGCCAGCAACCTCATTATCGTAAGAAATGCAAACAGGGAAACTGCAAATTCACAATTACAGTATAGGAGGGAAAGGGGGTGGTGGCATTACCTTAAGAGAAGGTGAATTATCATCATCAGATGCAACAACAAGTTGGGTTGCTACATCAGGATGCCACTGCAAAACAGAGCAACGCCTTCTTTGTGGATCTGGATAAAAACTGTAATTTGGCAACAGTACACAATTTGTCATTTGTAATGCCAACAAAGATTTCCATCCAGAAAAGGAAATTAAAACAGCATTCAAAACTTAAAAACATCCTACCGACCTGATAACTGACTTTTGCTTCCTCAGATCCCAAACAACTAAAAAAGTGCAACATCAAGACAATCAGCAGTGAAATGTGAAAATACATCCAAAAAGTTGAAGCTCAACAAAAATAGTAAATAACAAATTCTCACCAGTTGAGCCATTGTGTGAAGTAGAAGCTAAAATTTGTTGGACCTTCTTATTCCAAGCTAAGTAAGATATATCACCTTGATTAGCTGAATTAGGACCCTGCATCATTGTTTGTAACCAAGTATTAAGACATTTGCATTATGCAACGTATGCAACAATCTTCAAACGAGAAGATCTTAAACTATATTCCAATTTTTGGAATTTAAAATTAAAATAAAATAAGACTGCTGAAAAGTCCACCTACATCCTTTATAAAGTGCCCAGGCGTCAAGATTATTAACAAAACATCAAAAGAAGCCATACCTGAAGAGGAGGGAAACGCTTAGGTATAGTTGGACATGCCAAATCCCAAATGCATATTTCTCCTTCATCGGCTCCAGAAGCAAGCAGGTTTGGCGAAAGAGCATTAAATTCCAGACCACGAACCTGATGTTTGATACAAACAAATTAGTGATGACAAGACAAAAGCAACCAGCTGAAATATCAAGTGTATGAGTATAAGACTTACAGGGCCATTATGATGTGTCAGCTGTTCAATAACAGCATTATCTTCAGAATCCGGTCTAAATTCTCAGTAAATAAAAAGGGTGTAAGACACAAATAATAAACATGCTATTAACAATCGACACTACAAAGACCAACAATAAGAACAAATTGAGCAATAAGATCAAAAGCAAATTAATAACAAAATGTCCAAAGAGCAACCCCTGAGAAGATTTGCTTTCGATAGGAGAGTGGCAAGATATAAAAATCAAAACCAAACCAGCAATGTAACAGAACTAAGCGAAGCACCAAGCTCTTTGACGCCTTCTCAATCAAGATCATAATTGAATTTCCTACTTATAAACTAGAGTTACCATCGTCACACACATTAATCAAATCAATCAGACGTTACTCCAAAACCATTCCTACCGTGTCCTTGGAGGCATAGAGTGTTGAACCAATGTCAATGCACACTGCCACAGCAACCAAAATCTAATTTCAACAATGCATTCCCATCTCAGATCATCGGGCACATAACTCATACTTCACCGCCTCCACAGCCTCCACATATTATCCCTAACATTTCGACAATACATATTAAAATCTGAAGCAACTTGAAACTCAACTCCTGCCTACAAGCTACAACCTAAGTGACACTGTGACAGCTTTTATAATACACTCACACTCTAATCCAAACCTCTGATCAACAATTTTTAACGTCCGAAATCTCAAAATAACAACACATTCCACAACGCCTCAAGTCCACTACAATTTCATTCTAAATTTCCAATTACAACATCAAATTAGCGAACAAAAATCACAACAATCAAACAATTACAATTCCAACAATGCACTCCCATCTGATAACATCAAACCTCGGATCACGGTACATGATTCATACTTCACCACCTCCTCATATTATCCCTAACATTTCCACTGTACATTAACAAAAAAAACCAAAGTGACTTAAAACTCCACTCCTGCCTACAAGCTACAACCTAAGTGACAGCTTTAAAAATCCATTCACTCTCTAATTCAAACCACTGATCAACAATCTTTAACGTCCGAAACCTCGAAACAACAACACCACATTCCTAAACACCTCAAATCCACTACAATTCCACTCAAATTTTCCAATCAAAACATCAAATCAAATGCAACACAATCACAATTCAAAATTCAACACAATCACAATTCAAAACAAAACAACGATCAAATCAAATCAAATCAAATCAAAATTCAAAAAAATAAAAAATCAAAACATACCGAATCAAAGGAAGAGGATTCCAGATTCCAATGTTTCCATCATTAAGACCACCAGCAATCAAACCCATAGCATACTCCTCCGAATTAGATCCAACCTTCGCCCATGAAAGACGATTAAACCTCTCAGAACTCGGCGATTGAGCAACAATCGGAATTTCGTGATCATCGGAGGTAAAATCAAGCTTCATAATCTCAAGAAACGCCGAAGTACTAAACGATAGATCGACTGCACCCGCCATTGTACCCGCCGCAAAGTACTCCGAATCCGGTGACATCGCCACCGATGCCGATCGATTGACGCTCTTAATGCACGCCATTGTTGAATCGAAGGAAAATACAGAAGATTGCGGTTTCGATTGAAGGATTTAGGGTTAGGGTTTTTGGCGTAAATTGAATTGGGAGAAAAAATGGTGATTAAAAGAGAGATTTATTTAGATCGAAAAAAGAAGAAGGTGTTTTGTTGTTGTTGTTAATGGGTGATTTTAATTTGTAATTTGTAATTTGTAATTGGTGTTTTGTGTTTCACCTCTTACTTTCTTCTTCTTTGAGTTCGCATTATTTTATTTTTTTAAATGTTTTTTTATTTTTTTTTTGGGTGGAGTATAAATATAGTTTCAGATTTGTGGGTGTTTTGATCGATGGTTTCGTTTCTTTTATGTGTAGAAAGTAGAGGGAATGAGATGATTGCCAACCTGGTGACATAATTGGACCAATGGTTGGTGTCGATTTTGTTATTTTGACTTCGTTAAGTTGTCATTGAGCCACTAAGGGTAATGATGTGAAGTCACTTATTTAATTTTGATTCGTTGAGGTTCATATACGATTGTAACTATCAAAATCTTTTGCAGTAGATAATGTTATTTTTTTTATTGTTGTCGAGTAAAGTTGAGCAAAAATATTTGAAAAATTCGAAAATTCGATTTGCATTGATCTGATTTTTAGGATATTTGATCCTAAAAATGAAGATATCAAATAATTATTTAAATATTACTTTCGGACTTTTCGAAAATCCAAATATTCGAAATTGCAAATATTGAATTGGATATCCGGAGTTTTTTATATCAGATATCTTTATCTATGTATCGAATCCAACCAAAATAGAGGTCATATATAAAAAGTTCTAACTTTTGAGTAGCATTAAACTAGTAAACCTAATGATCTAACGGAGTACTTTGACCAAAATCAAGTTAATCCTACCAAATTAGAGGTCATATATTTTGCTTAATTACTAATGGACAAGATTTAACATATTAATTTTTTGTTTACTTGGTACTTGTATCAACTTGTTGTATTCTTGTGTTGTAATTTTAAATCGTTAAGGTTCATATACAGCTATAATCATCAAAAATCTTTCGATTTGTTAATTAAAATATTTCCATCAGATGTTGCAATCCTTTTTATTGTTGTGAAGTAGTACTAAGCAAAGATATTTGATTTGCATTGATTCGATTTTAAGGATATCTGATTCGAAAATGTGGATATCAAATATTTATTCAAAAATCACTTACGGGCTTTTCGAATATCCGAATATTTGAAGTCACAAGTATCGAATCGGGTATCCGGCATTTTTTGATATCAGATTACGAGGTATCTCCTTTCATGTATTGAATACAACCAACATAGAGGTCATGTACTCACTCTGATTTTAATTAGATGTAACATGTTGACTTTGGGCTATTCATCCAATCCACTTTAACCATCAATTGTTATGTATAGATACGAATAAACATAGTCACATATGATTTTGTTGGATTCGTCTTGGTATACATTTTCCAAATATATATGTTTTATGGGTTTACAGCTATAAAGTTGGAGATATTGTGTCTCAACATATGTGGAAAATCAAATATTACATTTAAATAAAAACAGATGGAGTATATAAAGTGCCAACTTTTTGAGTAATACTAAACTAGTAAACTCAATAATCTTACGGAATACTTTTATAAAATCAAGTTATTCTGCTTAATTGCTAATGGACAAGATTTAATACATTCATTTTTTTTTCACTTGGTACTTGTATCAACTGCTTGTATTCTTTTGTTGTATTTGCCTTTGTTTTTTTTATAAAAAAAGCTAAATTGAATATTGGATATTTGATATACTGAGTATTCGATCCGAAAATTATCGAATATCAAATACGGATATGAAAATGGGTACGAAATAATGCTTTTCCAAAATTTCGAATCAGATATCCAATTAGCATTCATCCCGTTGTGAAGTTGTGATCAAATGAGTAGTCTAAGTATGTCTACATTTTTCATACTTTTTTGTTCATGTTGGTATTTGATACTCTTGTACTTTTTTTAAGAAGAATTTTTATCAATCTACAAAGCTTTATTGAAAAATTATAGCACACCATCGACATTATAGATATTATTTTATATATGTCCTTTAGTCATTGATGACATGATAAGGAGCACAGTTTTTTTAATTCAAAATTTGTTTAGGCAAGTAATATAGTTGTTAGTTCACATTTTTGTTTTTTCGGAGTATTACTTATGTAAATGTTTGTGATAACGAACTTTATTGGGATAATATTTGTTACATTTATTTGTAAGTTTGAATTTAAATTATCAACTTCTCGTAAATTCATAATCTTTATAATAATGACAATATTTGTCACAGTCCGAGCACTGTATGTGTGGCGCCTTAATAACTCCCCCACAAAGTAGAACTAGACTAACCTAGTTCATAAGCGCAACAAGCTTGAAAACATCAAGGGTAAATGGAGTGGTTGTGTATAGTAAAAATAAAATGCGGTGCCCGATATTTTTGCCAGTTTTTGTTCAAAATCGGGGTGATTTTTTACTTGCTCTAAATATTATTATTATAAAACGTTTTGATCGTTTTAAGATAACTATTTACTCAATGTATGATAACATATCATACTACCTCGGGTCTAAGATTTTTGGAATACTTATATTTTTTATATGTCACATATGATACCCAACTACCCATGCAAGTGTTGCAAAAATCTTGAAGTAGAGGTAGTATATTAGTTTGGAAACTTCTAATATGCACCCGCTGCATAAAACAAATTGTGCACACGAAGCAATGTTCGGCTTTTATTTACAATGTTGAACTTTCAATAGGCAATGTTCGGTTTTTATTTAGTGATGTTCATCATCATCATTTTACTTATTTGATTTTGTTAAGTTTTTCTCACTCTTTAATTTCATTTGTATGTTATTTATGGTTTTTGAATGTTTAATTTTTTATTTTGTCGAGACGCATAGTTTGAAAATGAGTTTATCGTATGACTATTCGGTGTTCAATCACTTTGTGCATTCAATTTTCATATTCATCTTTTATAAATGAATGTTCAACTTTTAAAACTGTATATCGACGCAATTTATAAACTTGAATATATTTTTTTGTTATATACCCTTTACATTAAGTGCATATCAATTGTTTCAGTATTCAACTTTTAAACTTCAATTAAATTTTCAATTTTTTGTGAAATAAAATATTTACATATCAAGTGATGATTTTATTTTCAGTGTTTAACTTTTAAAGGTTAATATTCATCTTAGTGAATTCTTCTTCATTATCTCCGTCGTTTTGGTTGAGTTAGTCATGTTACTCAACTTTCTTTACAATAATATGTGAAATTTTAATTACCAACAAAAAATAAAAGATGCTAGTTAAAACTCGTGGTCAAACTATATATATCAAAAGTAACACATACAATTCATAATTAATACACTAAGTTTTTAGACAATAATCATAATTATATGATAACAATTGGAATTTAAAAGGATGAACATCAAAAGTAAGATTTTGAATACTGAATCATAAGAAAAGTAACGGATAATAGGTGAGAGATCCTAAACATTGAACCATAGTGAACTAATCTAGGATAAATTTTGAATATTGAAAGTTTTAAAAGAAAACATTTATTTATAAATAGCTTGAAAGGTATATATCCTAAATAAACTTCCGAACATTGACTATACAAAAGTAAACATTAAGATTCAAGAGAAATATTCCAATTATTGAAACTTTGACGATGAGAAATTAAAGCAAATATTTACATTGCAGTTTAAGAGGTAAATATTTTATGTTGAAATGTAAACATTGCGCATGTAAAACTAACCATAAGTAGTAAAATTCTGAATGTTTGACTGTTATGAAATTAAAGGAGTGTATACAAAAGCTATATACATCAAGTGTATGTGCATTAGTTTTCAATAGAAAATTTGTATATTTACAAATGCTTAACATAAATACATAACTCGAGACTTCAAGAATGAGACATCAACTATTGAAAAATACAAATTATGTACGAAGTTCAATACTTTGTCATAAACAATAAATTGTGGCTCGATTTAATTACACATGATCAATTTATTATTATTTGTTCACGTAGAAGTAGATTAGATTGTTATAATTTTTAGAACAGGAAATTAACTCTCGTATTTATTAGATTTTCTCTCCACATTGAAGTGTTATATATATAATATTTAATGAATCTAAATCGACATGAGAATAAACTCCTACACATTGTACAAAAAGTTAAGTTTACGGACGTTTATCAGCAAAATTTAATAAAAATTTGAAAATTATACTAAATATACACATTATAGCATATATTTCATGAATGGTATTATAGCATAGTTTTCAAGACTGACCATATATAAACATTAGCTGTTACCTATAAAATAAATTAATCGTTTTATATTTTAATAGCTATTTGAAATAAGATTTGTAAAGTATTTATATTTTTTTTCATAACTCTAAATTATACAATAAATTTATTTCTTTTAATTACTTTATTCAACAAAATAAATACAATATTGTTTTGTCCAAAATGCAAGATTTCACAACTTTTAATTTTGACGAAATTTGGCGAACGACTCTATTTAAAAGGCCTATTTATCAAAAAAAAATTGGGTGCATAAGAAGTACAAAAACTAAAATAAGAAAAAACTAGAAAAAAAACAAAACTAAAAACTAAAAATGACAACCAACACTAGGTAACTACTTGACGACGGAGAGCTACACCCCTAATATCGTCCTTTAGAATTGAAATCAGATCATGGGGAGGCTCTTGCCAAGTGGTAACCTTTTCCTCATTAACCACAACCTGGTTTACTAGCCAGTTCGCTGCTCCATTCCCTTCACGAAACACATGAATTAGTCTAACTTTCCGATCCAGAAGACGCAAAAGTGCACGACAATGATTGGTTAAATGTTGCCACTTCAAACCTTAAAAAATAGATAGGATGGTTGAAAATAGAGTTGTTGCATTACAAATGAACCACCTTCAATGATTTTGTTAGCCAACTTAATGAATTAAACTTGTAATTGAAGATTTTTCTAATATAAACATTAGTATTGTTTAAATTAAAGAAATAAGAATGGGTTTATATGCTAACGAGAGAAATTAATAGAGTTGTTAAGCGAGCCCCTGACTAAAGTTCTTGGCTAAATCACAATTACAGGTGGTCAAATGTTGCATTTTGGAAAACAAAAGCTGGTTAAATAAAATAAAACAAAATTTTCATAAGGTGGTTATTCAAAAAAGTGATAAACAAAAAATGGTAAGTAAAGAAAATCCTTGATCATTTAATTCTTGTAAGTAGTAAACACGTGAAAATTTACAATTTACAAAACTTATATAAGACAATCTTTAATTAAAATTAAAAGTATGAACACAATAGTAAAAGAAATTTACAAATAGTTAAGGTCTTATGAAAGACTTTTTATTTTCAATTTAAAAATGAAAACAATTAAGCAACCATCATATTGCTTCTTATTTCTTAACATTAGTATTAGCAGACACTTAATTTATATTAAATAAATTTTTAATTATATATTGATGTAAATTTAATAACATTTCGAATTTAGAAGAAAATATTAAACCAAACCAAAACCAAGAAAAAAAAGTAAATTACGATAATCATGGGTGAAATGTAAAGAAAAATAAAACGAAACGAAAAATGATGAAAGAAGAACCGAAGAAATGAAAGACAAAATGCAAGACCAAACATCTATATAACAATTAACAAAGTACAATTAATTAAACTAAAAAATTTATTTACAAAGCAAATCAAAACCATAGTTTGTTTTAAAAAAAAATTCAAATTTTCTTTTGTGGCAAATCACGTTTCTGTTAAAAAGAAGGTCGAGATTAAATTGATAACTAGGAGGATGATAGCACCCATAGATAGGGGCGTGCAAAACCGGATACCAAAACTTTCCTGTTTTGGAATTCCGGGTATTCGGATTTTCAGAATTAAAAAAATAATTTCGTTTCCATTTTGCAAAAACAAAAATACTGGAAAAAAAATACTAATTCCCCATTTCTATTGTTCCGGAATTCTAGAACCGTATTTTTAATCAAATTTTCTTCTAAAACGCTTCAATATCCTCTAAAAAAACTAGATTAGAAAACCGAAAATTTAATTCCCCCCCCTAAAATACGTAATCCGAATTTTATTAATTTCATTCCGTTTCAGATCCAGTATTTGGTCTTTAATATAAACTATCATATTCATATTCATAGTATGTGTTATATGTTTACCGCAAATTTAATACGTTTTAGATTTTGAAATCATGCATTACACAGTTGCTATACTCATACTTATATATATACAAACCTTATAATTCAAAAGAGCAACATTATTTTGTCCGAAAAAAAATCTAAAATCTCATTTCGTGATTTTAGCCAATACTCTAAAAAAAAACTCTCAAACACAATCACCAAAACCCGAAACCATCCGTCTCAAACCCAACCACCCAATCGAACCAACCAACCTAACTAAATCAAAAACCCCAAAGAAAAACCCAACCCTCCACCTGGCCACACATTCCCTCACAACTCCAACATCATTCACCTTCTCACCAAATCAACAACTTCCAAAATCTAAACCTTAGTACTCCACTAGAACCTTCTTTATAATCATTCATTCATTCAACCAACAACTGAACTAACCATTAACCAACCAACCACCCCAAAAAAAAAAAAAAAACTCTATTATTCATCTTCTTCTTCAAATTGACCATAATGTTTAGAGATGTTTCAAGCTGCAACACATACAACTATGGCGACGCTTTGTATTGGGATGCGCGCTACATTCAAGAATCAGGGTCTTTTGATTGGTATCAGCGTTACTCTGCTCTTCGTCCTTTTGTTCGTAAATTTATCCCCACTTCTTCTCGTATTCTTATGGTTGGTTGTGGAAATGCAGGTATTTTTATTTATTTTTGATTATTTTTTGTTTAAAACTTTCATCTTTTTATCATTTTTTGATCTAGATTTACTTGAATCTTCATCATTATGTATTTTGGGATTATGGGTTATTTGTGTTTTGTTGTTGGGGTGATGAATTAGTTTGTGGGGCTTTAATTTGATGGAGTTTTATTGGTTATAATGATATAAAGTTGGTGTTTTTTTGCTGTTTTAATTTGGGTTTTAGACTTTTAGTTATTGATACTGATAAGTAAATCAACTAGAAAATAGTTTGTATTTAGAGGCATAATATTATTTGGGGATTTATAACAACTATAAGTACTTATAGTGATGAATTGATGATAATGTTGATTGAATTTGTTGTGGATTATTTGATGGAAATTTTATAGTTTTAGTTTTTCTTAGTGTTAGTAAATATAAGCGGCAGATGACTTTTGCGACTCCTCATATTGATTAGTAAAATGAGATGCATAAGTGTATAAACTATAGTTCTATAACCCATCTTTTGGAGTTAATGTGGGATCGTTTATCTAGTGTTTAATTGCACAAGTGTGATTGTTGTTATTTTGATGTTGAGACCTCCAAATTAGTGGTAGAAATGGTGTTTGAAGTTGATTGTTTGGGGTATGAAAGTCAAACTTTTGAGCTAGTGAATCTGTGATTATCAACACTAATGTTATGGCCCATATTATATTGTCTATGTTGTTGAGGAGATTGGTTGTATGGCTTATATCAGCAAGGCTATTTTAGCAATCTGTATAATTGAAAGTGTTTATCCCAAGCCTCAAGGTGAAAATCGGACTTTGTTGCACCAAAATGCTTTAATAATGCTAACTTAGCTTGGAAAGAATAAATGCCAAATCTGGACTCGGTGGGAGGATTACGGCTGTAGTGTGACAAGTGAAAAACTTCAGTCAATTAACTTATGAATCAGTCTCCAATTGAAGTGCTAGATTAGGATCTTGGGCTTCTGTTCATTCTACGTACCTCATGATCTCTTTTCTATTATAATCCTTTTTCGTCCCCTAAGCTTCTTCAGATAATAATGTATTCACTATTTGTGACACAGCTGTTTCAAGTTCCTGGCCGGTTAAGCCATTGTAAACAATGGAACTTGGACAGTAATACAGTATACCGGAAAAAGATTGATATTTTGTTGACTCCCTGTGCTGATGAGTTTTCTTGTGTTAACTAGTGCTTTCTTAATCATTTCTTGTGGAAAAGAAATGTAATGTTGTATCAAATTGGCCTCTAAAGATCGATTTTATCACCAGACAATTTCTCCCTAACCATTTTACTGAGTTTTGATCATGATATTTTTCTATGTGGAAAAGAACCCCCTTGTGAATTGATGGTAGTTTATGTATCATAGTTTCGAAAGCTCAAAGCTGTAATGTCATTTCTTTACCTGACCAAAGTTATTGATGTTGGTTATTGTTCTGTTAGTCATGTCAGAAGACATGGTTAAGGATGGATATCAAGAAATTATGAACGTTGACATTTCTTCAGTTGCAATTGACATGATGAAAAGGAAGCATGCACACATTCCTCAACTGAAATGTATCCTTGCGGGTTTTTTTTTTATTATTTTTTTTTAACACATATATATTGAGTTTCAACTCTTGTTCTTATGCTGAATGCTACTTCGCTTGTATAATGAAATAACATAACATCTCGTAGGGATGCAATGCTGCTCCATGAACCTTATTTATGCTACTTATGCTGAATATTTTCCTTATATAGTCTTGTAGACATGGAGATGGATGTAAAAGATATGAGTTTTTTCCCAGACGATTCATTTGGGAGTGTTATTGACAAAGGTAATTTTTCCGTATGTAAATGTATGAATCTGTGACTTTGTTCTCTGGTGAAGGTGTCATAACATTAACAATGCCTTTTCTCGTCCATCGTGAATCTGCACAATGTACTCCTGTCTGCAATATAGGAACTCTTGATTCTTTGATGGTGAGAATATATTTGCTATATATTTTAATGTTTTGGTTATTTATCCTGTTATGACATTTCTAACTTAATTTGTGTCTTGTTGTTAGTGCGGTACTGATGCTCCAATAAGTGCTTCCCAAATGTTGGGTGAAATCAGCAGGTTTGAGACTTGGTGCTTATAGTTTGACTGTTTTAAGTCATTTGGTTGATTTTATAAAAATCCTATCTCCTAATTTCCGAAATTATGTTTTTCGTGTAGGCTACTTAAGCCTGGTGGAGTATATATGTTGGTAACGTATACCCTGTTATCTTTGTACATGCGTTGCAGTTGCCTTTTGTACTAAAAGAACTGTAACTAGAAGATTAATCTGTACTTATGTTTTTCTGTACAGATTACCTACGGTGATCCAAATGTGAGGATGTCTCATCTGAACCAATCAGTTTACAATTGGAAAATTGAATTATACATTATATGTAAGTCTGTCCTTTGTAATCTCAACTTATTGTTATAGTTTCTTTTCAAGCTACAATGCATATCTCTTCTAGTTAAGGTTTGATTGAATACTCAATCTTGTTTTTTAATAGTTTCAAAGATACTAAAACGATTTATTTTTCTCTTATAATTACCTTGTCCTATCAGTGCTTCCATCCACTATCTCTGTGAAGTATAAATTAGGTAATAGTTGAGAGTTTGAGACCCATTACTGGTAGTCAATATGTTGATGAATTATTAAAGCGAAATGGTTTACCCAAGTGGCTGATCCTGCCACTTCACTATTGACATACATGTTTGAGACTGTTGGCTTGTAAATTGTAACCAGAAGCAGTTTGCAATTGTCCTGATCCTTGTGCATGTGTACTTGTGTAACTCAAAGGCTCAACTTTGCAAATTCAAATTTTCTGCAACTCCACAAAGTTTTTGTTAGATATTGCTTGAATTTTGATTGGTTGAATGTTTATTTTCTTAAAAAGAGGATCATAAAATAGGCAAAACATAACTGAACGATGAAATCCATTATGGAACTGAAGAATTCAATTATAGTTTTTTGGCTATTAAGATATGTTCCCTAGATAAATACCTAGTGCATGTTTACCCTTCTGGCAACTTGGCAAGTTTGTGCTCTAAGCTTCTAACCCCTTCCCCGTCTTTGGTAGGAATTGAAGCAATGTCCTTTCTGTAGGACAGCTAGCAGATTTGAAAATTTCAATGGGCTATCCCCTGATTTTTCCGTGCATATATCTGAACATAAAAGGGCTATCGCTCCTGTGTTATGTAAACTTGTCATAGAACTATGTGTTTTTGAGATATCTCTTGAAGATTGTCGGGCACAGCATAGAGTGTGGGTTTGTTGTTTGTGGACCATGCTTGAGCTGCATTTTTGTTTGGACTGTGGAAACCACATGTTCCAATAAAATCCTTTCCAAATATTGCTAAGATGGGCTTAGACAACCCTAGTCATGTAGTTACACAGGCTGTCATGAGACCTAGGCAGGCTCAGTGCCATCCTTAAGGATTTAATTTAGTGCTTAAGCATGGACTTTGTGATTATATCTGCATTTTATACTGAAAGGATATTTCATTTCATATGAAATTGATTATAGGTTTTGTAGGTACATGTGATATAGAATGGAGATCTATGTACAGTGTAATCATTTAGGATTATTGTATAAATTGACTTTTCCAACAAGTGGATTGATTAATCCCTGTAGTAAAGTTTCTCAAAATTTGGCACAATAATATTTAGCATGTGTTTTTGTTAAGCTACCATAGCGAGAATGAGGACATTGGTTGCTGGACTTATTTTGTTGCTGTTCCTTAACTCTTGTAACGAACCAACGACCCACATTCATGATATTTTAGGTCAAGTCTATGGTTTCAATTCTGTTTTATTTATGACTAACAGTGGGGTGGTAAAACTATGTGAATCATTGAATACCATGCACATCTTGGATGGTATTTGGAATGTTAATATGTGGCCGCTGTTTAAAGTACAAAATTCACTTGTGTGCTTTCTTTTAAAATGTTATTTAGACTTTCAAAGTTTTGCAATTTGCAAGAATCTGTTCCTTTAGGAGTTATTTATTTTGTTGGGGATAAGACATTAAAGCTTCCATTTGATTATGCTTGTCTTGCATGGCGATGCTGTGGACCTGCAAGCTAGTTTGTGTTTGATGGCAACCTTTCCATCAGTTAGCTTAGAAGCTTTTGTATTTTATGTTTAGTGGGATTAAGTAAAGCAAATTTACTTGTATGTTCATGCAGCAATACAGCTGGTGTCATACTCTTTTTTTTGGTGTGTGTGTGTGTGTGTGCATGTGTGTGTTCCCATGATTTCAAAACATATTTTCCTTTTATTTTCGGAAACGAGACATAGAGTAACCATGCTAACCAGGCCTCTCTTTGATTCTTCCTCTCCTGATTAAGTAACACTGAACTTATCGGAGGGTTGCTAAGTGTTAGTATTCTATTGGTTATGGATTTATGATGATGTTTTGGAGATTGGTTGATATTAATTTTCTTATAGAGATGGACAGCTTTAGATCAGTATGGTTCTTGATATAAATTTCCTCTAGTGTAACACCAATGTGTGAAGTTAGAGATTAGAACAGTTACATACATGTATGTGATTCATTCTGTAGTCTGTGTTGAGGGCTTAAGGCCTAATTATTGATGCATGAAACTCCTGTTTGTCATTGTGTTTTACTTAATAGTTTAATGATGTTTAAAAGGATAGATCATAGATGGATGTTTAATGATTTGAAAAGCTTTTTTTTTTTTAGAGTGTCATCGTGTCAATCATATACTATTAGAATGAAAGCAAGGGGGTTGGGGCGCCAAGATACCTATGTTGACCTTTTGGCATTCATACTGCTTTCTGCTGTAATGAAGGTTGACCAAGTCTGATGTATATGACTGAGTTTAGATATGCTTTTTATTCTGAGACTGTTTCTTACACATTGAGCATGACTTCTTTTGCCTCCAGCATACATATTTTACATTCAATCTATGTTTTTCAGTAAATCCTTCATGCTACCATGCTTGACAATTAAAGAAATCAGTCAACGTGCCTTATTTTGCTAGTTACAATTTATGCTTTGATAATGTGGTTTTCTGTAGGTTTGTGATGCGTTCTGCTCGTTATTTGCTATTTTTTCGCATGATGACCTTTTCAACAATGATTGTTCTTGACCTTTTCCCTCCCTCGTACACAATTATCCCTTTTCAATTCAGCTGAAAATGGTTTAAATTACTTTTACTTGTTTTTACAGCAAGACCTGGGTTTGAAGGCCAGTCAGCTGTGTCTTCTCTCAAATCATGCTTGGAGCCGATCCCACTGTCTGAGAACGGCATGCTTCCACCCGATTTTTCCTTGGAAGATCCAGACTGCCACTTTATATATGTCTGTAGAAAGACAGACGGAGATCCAACTAGCATATCAGCACATTCCAGTAATATGCTATGATCCTCTACTCATGTATGGAATCCCGTTTATTCTTTGAGCAAATGCCTCCTCTTTATACAAACTAACTTAATCACTAGGTCATTTTGTTGCTGTATCATTCCTGTACCATTAGATGTCTATAATTCTTGCTTCAGTGGGTTGAAGATGAATGGAATAAGTGAAGCCTCTTCTAAGAGCTTCATAGCTCAGAAAGCAATGGACGAATGGTCCACGACTACACGTATTTTTTTTTATATTTTTACCTCCATTTGAATTATGGTGTGTTTCTCTATTGATCCTATATTGTTATGCGTTTGTGGTGCCAAGATCTTTCTGAAACATTTGAGAATTTGTAATCTCTGAGACGAGAGATCTACGTATCAGTTGAAATCATTATGCACTGGTGTAACATGAAACCTTTTGTTAGTTTTGTATGTCATTCCTCAAGTCACCAACTACTATTGTAATTTTTTTTTTTTTTTTTTTTTTTTTTATAAAAAA
>PYUH01000062.1:1992406-2021966 GCA_016808085.1 Suaeda aralocaspica | reverse complement strand
TTTTTTTTTTTTTTTTTTTTTTTTGATACAAACAGCTATTGTAAACTTGCTACTATTGAATTTTCACTTTGCTATGATTTTCCCAAAATGAGAAATGTTCAATAATAAAATTGCTGTAATTAGTCATTTTGATCAATGTAACAATCCATATGTCACCGCAATAAATGTAACTCCATATATAACATCTATATATATTAAAGCCACGCCGGCCCATGCATATTGTTTAAAATGTCTCTATTACACTCTTTTATTCCTAAAAGATCTATAATGCTTCTATTTACGTTTTTTCTTATTGTACGTAGTACATATGAAAAGTAAGAAATACATAACATAAACACTCGTAATATACACCTACTCGGTACCATCATTTATCACTTCTAGTAGCTATTATAGCTAGTACTTAATGTGTGCTATGAATTGGTTCACACAAAAGGCAATATATCCCCTCTTTGTATTGATGTGATATAAAAGAAAAGCAACACATGTTGATGAGGAAAGAAAGATTTAAGTGGAGTTTCTAAACTTAGTTAACAGATGTTCCTTATATAAAGAGATCATCCTAAATTAGGAAGGAATTGAAGAAACTAGTTACTTTAGCATTTCAGCAACTTGTTCTCAGAATAATGGCATTTAACCAATTTCTTCTTTAATTGGGTTTTTGTAGGATTTCTTGTGCTTCTTTCTTCAAAAGGGTAGCCTATGTATTTGTTAGTTTGCCATTTAAAATTCTACACTTAAATTTCATTGTGGTAACAACCAATTGGAAATTAATTAGGATATAAATCATGTAAGTTATAAATACATAATTAAGAGGTTGTCTTGCTAGTTTTAGTAACTTTAGACTTACCATTGTAATTAAAGTTACCACCTTAGATTAAAAGGTTGTCTAAACCAGAGAGTAGGGTTTCAATCAACTAGGTCTTGTCAAAAGCATAACTTTGTATTTGCTTTTAATGCTTTCATTTGGATTAGAGGTAAACTTGAACATTTTTTTTCTTCAAAAATTACTATAAACGAGTTAGTGTTGCCAGTTAATATTAAAAAGTAAACAAATAAAGTCTAAGTCGTGGTGCCATTTTATATAAAGAAAATATGGGCATACAACTATACAAAGCTTAACAAAAAAAAATCTATGTATCAATAATTAATTGGACAAGGGAAGAGAACAAAAAAGGGTCCCTTTGAAAATGAACTTCCTATTTCGATGATATGATTCATCTTGTTATAGACCATTCTAATTTTTTTTCCAAGTAAATGCTTGATGACAACTTTAAATTTTGAATTTTATTATTAGTAGTTCTATATTGTTAACAATGTAACTTATTATTGTCCAATGTATAAACTTTTTTTAATCTTTTTGTTGGTAGGGAGCTACTAGAGGTGAGTGATGAGAATTGATACTTAAATGTGCTAAAATTCGAAAAAGAAACTCTAATCAATTGAGATAATATCCCTCACTTACTAGTAATTATTAAATTGGTAAATAACGTTTCTATTATTCCACCTTTTTATTCATAATATATAAATATACTCCATATCAATCAGTTTCACCTTATTATACTATAGTCCATGAATTGTCATAGCTTTGCAACATATCAAACTTTTTTAATTTCTAACACTAGTTCTTATTTCAAACTATATATACACGCCTATGGTATAAATCTTTGACAGTGTTTGTGTCAATTAGCTTAACCAAATAAGTCTTAAAAGGTGATATTCAAGACATGAAATCAAATTTTTTCCACATTATTACCCTAATGACTTTCTATACCACTAAAAAAACTTTACATAACTTAATATATACGGAGTATACATGATAAATACCACACAGTGTTAAGTGCTAACCATAGTTGGCTAAAATTATATCCTAAAATAGAAATGCATTATGATTTTGTCATAATTTCTTAACTTAATACTACTTGATTACTTGGTACCATTTTGGAAAATGCGTAATTAAACATATTTCTATATTTAGCAAAATTCCTCAAATAAAAGAAGACTTAAAGGCAATAGTCAACATTTCCATAATAAAAATAAAAAATAAAATTAAAATTAAAAATGGAAATTTACTGATGTGTCCCTTTCTTACAAATGACAAATTTCTCCACTCTCTTTATCTCTTCCACCAGAAACCAGCAATAAAGTAAATATCAAACACATCCATAGTTTCCATATTTAAACGTAGTCACCAAGATTTCTCCCAAGTTTGGCAACATCATATATCACATCACATCAACAAATCCTTTCAATATTGGAAGTTTTATAAATGAACCCAGAAAGACTCAAATCCCTCTTTGCCAAAATTATTTCACCATTTACTTTCCGAAATTAAATACGCTCTTCAAGACACGACTTTAACCATTTTAAAATAATATTATAAGACGATACACAATATCAAAACAAATCAAATAAATTACATCTTATATGTTGACTACAATAACAATCTTCTTAGGCTCAAGTGCTCAACAAGCTAGTCAAAGTTAAGATTACATTACGTATATCAAATACGACAATAATCTTTTCAGACTCAATAAGCTAGTCAAAGTTACCATATAAATAATCCGATACAAATACCTAGCTAGTCAAAGTTATCATATAAATAATCCGATACAGATACCGGATTAGTCAAAATTACCATATAAATAATCCGATACACATACCACAAATATTTATGGTATAAAGTATCAAAAATTTACCTCAAGAAACTCAAAGGGGAGGAGGGGATGGCCCACAAGGGTAGGCACAAAAATTACAGAAAACGCTCTAAATGTGGCAAAAAGGGTCATGCAACAGTATAGACTTTGCCATGCAGACTTACCGTTTCTAGGCTCTTTCTCTGTCTCTCTCTTTCCTCAATTGGAGAATGATGTATTTTTAATTTCTCTCACACCTCTTTATCTCCTTCATTTTTAGCAACCCTTCTTTTTTATTTTATATATTTCTTTATATTTTCCAATTTTCTGCTCTTCTATCTTTAGAACTTTGAGAGAATTTCTTACAAAAAAGGAAGTTCCTTTTTTTTTTCTTTTCCCCCAATTTTTCATTTGAAAAACAGGGGATAAAAAACAGAGGAATTGAAATATTTAGTTTTTTGAAGGTTTTTTTTCAAATCGATTTGTGGGTTTTTCTGGGTTTTTATCGAATTAAAATGGGTCGTGGTAAAATTGAAATTAAGAAGATCGAAAATGTAAATAGTAGACAAGTTACATTCTCAAAACGCCGTTCTGGGTTATTGAAAAAAGCTCATGAACTTGCTGTTCTTTGTGATGCTGAAGTTGCTGTCATTATCTTTTCTTCTACTGGAAGACTCTTTGAATTCTCAAGTTCTAGGTATAATTTAATTTAATTTTTGTTTTCGAAATTTATTTTATTCCAAAATTAACAATCTTTTTTTCAAACATGCAATCGTCTTTTTTTATGTGTGTTTATGTTTTGCATGTAACAATTTTTGGAATTATGTTTGTTATCATGATTTTAATTTCAATTTGTTATTATCATATAGTTTTGATTTTCATGTGTTGTTGTAGTGAAATTACTGAATTTTAATGAAATTTGCTGTTGGTTGAAATAATTTTCATTAGTATTTTGTAGTTGCATGTGATTATACGAAGTGTCATTGACTTTTGTTGACTGTTAAATCTTTGTTTCTTTTTTCTGTAATTTCTTTTAATTGTGATTTGAACGTTCAACTTCTTCTGCTATTCATTAAAAATTAAGGAAGATTCTTCTAATTCTTTCATTGCTGAACTTTTTTGTGACCCTAAAACAAAAACAAAAAGAATAAAAAATAAAAATATTATTGCATTTGTAAAATTTCCTTTTTCTGTTTTATGTTTTTCCTGGAAAAGAAAAGTGTTTAATACCTTTTACTGTTTTAGAAATGCATGATTTAAGGGCCTTAAGCTTTTGGTCCTATTTTACCACATTTGGTGAAAGGGTGAGTCTAGAAAGCATGTGAATATCAAATTTGTTAGTATTGTAAGACTGATTTTTTTTTTTTTATATATTTATTACGTAATATAATGATCAAAACAAAGATATAGTTTGTTTATAACTTTGTAAGGTACTAAGGTGCAACACATATACTAAGATGCATGTACCCTCTTTTAAGGCCTTTTGTGTAAGTGTTTACTTTAGCCTCGAATTCTCGAAAGTCGGAACATGGCTGCACCGGAAGTCGAGAGCGGCCTCACGCCAGAGGCATGTGGTTGGGGCTTCATTTGTAACAACTAACAAGTGTCATGTATGTGAGTCCATGGCCTTAGTCATTTTGAGGGATATAATGAAATGAAATTTTAGTTTGAAAAGTGTTTTAGTTCTTTACATATGGAATTATTATGAGCGTATGATATCAAGTAGGCATATAAGCAGCAAAATGTGGGACATGTTAGTGCCACGATGCAAAATATTGGATGGACATAGGAACTAACACTAAAATTGACCAAAGGTTCAAAGACACATTCCTCACAGTAACACAGAATTATTCTTTTGCATGTCTCTTTTTACTTAACAGATGCATGCATAACACATAGTACATTAATGATATTTGATAAATACCTATTTCAAATTTAAAAAGCTTGGGTTATGTAATGTTGTATACTCTATACCTATTTCAAATTTTAAAATTTTGGGTTATATATGTAATGTTTCATAACCTCTAATAATATTGGATCTTGTTTGATTTATTTTAATGTAAATACGTAATTAGAGATATTCAAAGGTGTGTATGACAAACCTTGCATTACGCAAATGGGTAGAACTTTGTAACATAAGGAGACAAGGAGTGATTATTTGTAAATTTTTATTCCAGCCATACATATATTTATCTGTGCTCATCTAATTTCCTGTTTTCTGTGGGTTACTCTCTTAGTCTCTTTGTATAATTGTATATATATGTACGTCAATCTTAAACTTAAATACCGAGGCATTGCTTCATGTCCATGTCGCGGTATTGAGTGCTCATGATACAAGGAAGACTCAGGTCTTAGAGTAGTAAAGCTGTAGATTAGTTGCATTTTTATCTGCATTAACAACAGGTAATGTATGGATCAGAGAACCTTGCACAATGATATACACAGTGCGAAGTCATGGCATGGCTGATGACGAGTAACTCAATATAAATCTTTGAACTCAGAGATAAATTTCACAGAACCAACACTTGCAACTGAGGGAGGACTTTATGTACGTACGTATGTTGGTTCGAGGAAGGGAATTGGATAGGCAAAGTTTAATTATTATTGTTGTTGTTGGTAATGAAATCCCATTGTGGTGATTGAGATAGGGCAGTGTTTCTGTATGAGCTAATTGCACAGCGTATTATGTTATGTTTTTAGGCCCAAGGTGCACAGACAGCCTACCGGGCACTAAAAAATCACGGCTAATCATTCTAGTGTTGTTCCTTTGCTAGTAGTTGCATTATATTGCTAAGATTTCGTTCATGGCTCATCTGTTTTAATAATTTTGTTTCATTTTGCGTAGCATGAAGCGAACAATAGCAAGGTACAACAATGCTTTGGAAAATTCTAAAGACATGGTAGCTGGAAAACCAAAGCTTGAGGTATGTGTCTGAAACACAGTTTCTGTTTTTAGTTTTGGTTTGAAAGATCGACTTTTTCATGATAGACAACAAAGGTCTCTGCTGCATGCATCATAGCTGCACTCTAAGATATCTTTGAAGTAGGGAAGATGTAGATCATGAACAAGTCAATAACTAGATCAATGTTCCATCTTTCATGAGCAAGCCTCTCTAACAGTTTGCTAATATCTTTGCTCTATTGTTATCAGCAAATTGAAGATGCAGAGGAGGTTAACACTCTAAAAGACGAGATAGCAAGGCTCCAAATGAATCAAATGTACGTTCTCTAGAACTTTTTGTTAATGCAAACTCGAGTTCTTATTATGCAAGAAGTTCCTGTCTTCATATTTTAACTATCGTTATCAATTTACAGGAGGCTGTTGGGTAAAGATTTATCAGGCTTAAACATGAAAGAACTGCAGCAAATGGAAAGGCAACTGAATGAAAGCCTACTGTCTGTAAAAGCAAAGAAGGTGACAATAG
This sequence comes from Suaeda aralocaspica, assembly GCA_016808085.1. Taxonomy (NCBI): domain Eukaryota; kingdom Viridiplantae; phylum Streptophyta; class Magnoliopsida; order Caryophyllales; family Amaranthaceae; genus Suaeda; species Suaeda aralocaspica. The sequence continues at coordinate 2,015,908 of PYUH01000062.1, read as the reverse complement.
TCTCAAAATTTATCAATTGAGTTATATTTCACCCATAACATGTCATGGTAACATATTCTACTGCAGGACCAACTACTTATGGAACAACTAGAGCATTCGCGCAAGCAGGTATGTCACTATAATTCAATATTAGGAAACTTGTATGCATTTATAATTAAACTTTCTGTTTGATGTATGCATTTAGTGTAGCTGTCTATCATTATTCATGATATAATCTATTGAAGATTCCTGTTGCTTACCTTGTTTTGAATAAATTAGGAGCAGAGGGCCTTGTTAGAGAACGAGACTCTACGCAGAGAGGTAAGTTGTACCTATATATGTTGTTTTTTTATTATCATTTTGAGCAAGTGGGATTGTGTAAACTGTGTATAATTTGTATATGTAATATGTAGATTGCAGAGCTCAGAGGCTTTATGCCACCATCTGAAAGACAGGAACCAATGTATCTCGAGTACTATCCCATCGAAACAAAGTTTTCCTATGAGAAAAATGCGCTTTCAGGTCCTGATAGCAATGAACTTGACAAAGCAGATTCTGATATTACCTTGCAACTAGGGTACTGATCTTTTCCCCCAGTAGACAAGATGTTATAAATTGTTGTTGTTTCAATGCTAGATTAAATCGTTGATGTGTTGTACTTTCAGGCCACCACCAAGTGATAACGTTCGAAAGAGAAAGGCGACTGAAAGCGAGTGTGGAAGTCCAGTAGCTTCTATGTGATGATTTTTCTGTGCATCATTGCTAGCTACTCTTACCAGAATAGCAGGTTTTGGTGTTATGATACCCAGCAGATTTGTAAGGCACTTAAATATCTAGTTGAGTACTCGGCATTAGATATTAAATAAGCTGTAAATATTTTGTTTAGTTAGTTACTCGTGATATCAAATAGTCTGCTGCACCAGGAAAATAGCTATCTGTCATGTCATCCGCAAATAGGTTTATCACACCCTTCTTGGTGGATGATTTGGTAAGCTAAATTTTGCCTATTATCCTTGGTGAAAAATTGGAGGATGTACATTTGCAACCGGAAGTGGATTGGCAATCCATCTTATTAGGCTAAAAATTCATGATAATAATCGAATTATGCAGTGCTCTTTCTATGCTAATCACAATTACAAGTTATAGTCAGATCGTTCAAACTATTTTTTTTCAATAACCTTAAGATTTCGGGGATGTTTAAGAAGGAACACAAAACATTTAGAAGCAAAATAAAATTAATCAATTGAACAAGTTGTCTACTTGTAACCTATGTAGCATGGGTACTTTTCGTCCCCGTATTGTGGACGATTCCGATTCTTCATGCTATAATTTACCGTACTTATTAACACTATTTTTCAGAGTAGCCGTTTTCAATCCCGTATCCGTATTCGTTTTCAACACCGTTTCCGACTTCGTGCAACCTAGCTTGTAACTTCAAGTCATTTGTTTTCAATACACAACCTCCATCCTTACAATTTGCTATTCTTTTTTTCAAGTAAGACTATCCATAATTGAGATTATACTCATTTCTCTTCTTTACAAATTGCAAATTTGCAACATACTAGTATATAACTATCTATCAAATCTATTAGTACAATTGTATGTAGTGAAAAAAAAAACACACACAATTTCTTACAAAACAATCATGAAAAAAAAAAAAAAAAAAAAAAAATNAAAAAACACAATTCTTGCAAAACACAATCTTTTTTATTCAATTCAAAACTATATACAAAATACATTAAAACACTAACTAACTAATGCTTTTAGGAAGCCTAAGACAATCAATTAACTCATTTCTCTTAGCCAAAACCTCAGAGAACAAGCAATTAACCTCTTTATTCACCATTTCAAGTAAATTTTCAATTTCACCCAACTTCTTTTTCAATTCTTCAGCTGCTAACTCTGTTTTACTGCTCTGTTTTTCTTCTATCAAACCATCTTCAATCTTTTTTACTGCTTCATTTACCTCTTTGATCTCTTTTACCACCAAATCTTCACTAAAATTAACATCAAACCCTTCAAATTCAGCACAATTCAACCAACCAAAATCCCCATTTACCTCGCTTATTCCACTAACCAAAACCCTCAAAATTACCAAATTTACCCCTTTCATCTTCATCATAGCTTCATGAATTACCCTTTCTTCATAACAATTGAAGCTTCGAACACCAAATTTATTGGAATTCTCACCTTTAACCTTTTTGGGTGTCATTGGTTTCAAGTGATTAAGAGCTGATGAATGAGAACTGGAGATTAAGCTTATTGCATGAGTTAGAGTTAACCGCGAAATACCCAGATGAGAAATTGATGAACCGATTGAATTTAGAGCATCTAAGATGTTCAAATTGTATGAAAGATAATCTTCTGCCAGATCTCCCTTCCAATTTGTAACAGGGTAATTCAATTCTTTCACTAATTTTTCAAATGCTCTGATTACCCCCTGTAAAAACTTGAAACAGGGGATAAACCAAGAAAGTGAAAGAGAGTTTAATCCATGTTTTTGATCAGAAATTAACTGATGTAAACTCTCAGATAAGTAATATTGAAATGATTTTAGAGCAATTGATTCAGAATAATCCAGTTTTGTCTTTGTTTTTCGAAGAAATTTACTTGATTTCTTAATCAAAAGTACCATTGAAATTTGAAAAAACACCCAAAATTACAAGAGAAATTGAATAAAGTTTTGATCTTTTGATTGGAAATTAGAAAATGAAGATGAAAAAAAGTGGGGTTTTTGGTTTTATAAGATTAGAATAAGAAAGTTAGCAACTTGAAGAGGTTAGTTATTTGGTCACTCTATTTGAATAAACCAAGGATAAACTATAGTACTCTGTTCTTGAGAAAACTATGTTTTGCACTTTTGCCTTTATATTCTATGGTAGGCGAAGAATAGTCAAAGTGTAGTTATCTTAGTTATGTAGCCAAAGTATATACTAGTAATTAATTTTTTATATTTTTTAAGTGGGAAAAAAAAACACGTCTCTATACTTTTAATGTAAAATTTAAATGGTATAAACACGCTTTTACGACTATAATGGCTTTATGAATATGACATGAGTGAAATTATGAGAATTCCGTGTTCCAAATTTGGGTGCATTGCTTGTGCAAGCAATGCATAAGCATGTTGGAAGGTTAATTAGTATCAAGATACTCAAATGGTAAATTGCATGTTGGAAGGTTAATTAGTATCAAGATACTCAAATGATATATTGAATATTGCATGTGATTTGGAATTAATATTTATGTCTTAGGTAAAGATTAATACCGCGTAGTAGAATGAGTCGTTATGAGTTACATATTTTTTTTTACCATAATGTGTATTGTTAGTTTGATTCAACATTTTTTGTATAATCGAATTGAATAATAAATGATAAACATGCTTTGACAATTCATTTAATGAATTTTCATGCTGGAATGTAGCAACTTATATTAGTCTCTCAGGATATCAGGGTGATTCAAATTTTCTTACGTTGATAAGTGAATTTTGTATATTAAAATAGCATTTTGTAATTATATAGAAACAAAATTTGCAAAGCGATATATACCACTTAAACTTTCCATCATTTGAAACTCGGCATGATAATCATTTGTAAGATTTCAGTGTTTTTTCTTTCATATTCATGACGATAATTAAATTTGATTATTGACAAATACAAATTACATTTAGTCCTCAAATAGGCAAATTAACTCTCTTTCACATCAAATGTAAACCAAATCACTAAATCAGAACTCGCTTTGTCATATAGGCGTTTACAATATAAGCGAGTAACCAAAAGCTATATATATTCCATACATAACTGTGCAAGGTTAGAGCGAGGTATACCTTAATAAAACAACAAGAAAAATAAAGTTTTTTTTTTTATCTCAAAATAATTTAAAGTGAGCTAAACAAGTAATGAGTTTTTATACTAATATGGGCCTTGGATAACCCACAGGGCCACATGTAGACATTCAGCTTATTAGAAAAAATTGGGCCATTTGTAATCCCTCGAGCCCAAAATTCAATAGGCCTAAAATTGGCCCATAAGCTGATAAGCAATTCAATATTGTGGCAAATTATTATATGCACTCGAGAGTATATTTTAGCAATATACTCTATATTCATTTGTTAATAGGTAATGTTTATTTTTCAATAAATAATATTAGTTTTTCAATAAGTAATATTTTTAGACAATATAATCAACACTTATTCAAACTTTTCTTATTCACTACTCAATACATTAAAATCATGCCAATTGACTAGTATTCTTCTTTGAACATTAAATATTTTTTATAACTAAAACTATGATATTCTTTTTTAACTAGTGATTCTCTATGAATATGTTATATTTTCAACTCCAATACATGATATTCATGTAATATTATGCACATATGTGTGCTCAAAAATTTCAAATCGTAATATTCACTTTCCAATGCATAATATTCATCTTTGAAAATGCAATATTAATCACTAGTTAAATACATGATAATCTTTGAAAATGCATAATATAACTAAAACTATGATATTCTTTTTAACTAGTGATTCTCTATGTTATGTTTTCTACTCCAATACATGATATTCATGTAATATTATACACATATGTGTGCTCAAATTTTTCAAATCGTAATATTCACTTTCCAATGCATAATATTCATCTTTGAAAATGCAATATTAATTACTTAATATGTAATATTTTTTATTCATTGATGGAAATGACTCAATTCACCAATACATCATACATCGTACATCGTACATCATACATCATACATATACATATATATAAGACACTTATTATAATCAAACATGCATTAAATCATAAATAAAACTACATTACTATTCCTTGCTAAAGAATGAGCAATCTTCTTCTTATAAATTTTCACAAAGAAAAAATTGACAAAAAATATAGATTAATTAAAGACCTACAAGATATACTTGATAATAAGATCAAAGTTACTAGTAATGTACTTTCTCGACTTTAAATAAATGAATAGCTAAAGGTTATTTGTTTCTAAAATCAAATCAACATAAACAAATCTTAATGATAACTTAATATATTTTAAGAATTCTAGAGTAAATATTATATTTAATAAAATGAATATTACATATAAGAGAGTGAATACTATATTATAAAAAATGAATATCAAAGAGAGTATATTGTAAAATATACTCCTGGGTGTATAATATAACGATTGCTAGTAGTAATTAACTAGTATCGGACCTAAGGCCCAAAAGTAACGGTCACCACCGTCCATAAATACCTATTAAGAGTATTTTGGATATTACCAAGTGTCACATTGTTGTAATAATGTATGACACCTAATTTTAACAAGTTAAATTTCAAGTAATTAAGCAGCATTATATATGCATATATACTGATATACTTACACATGTTATGTTCAAGATTGTTGATCAACTAATGTGCAATTCTGTGGTGAGAGACTGAATCTAACTCACTAAATATAAATTGTCATATGACTCATATTATCTAACTCATTTAACTACTGTTTCTTTCCCTTTTAACTAATTAACTACTCCGTATTAAATTCAAAGGTGTTATGCACCCATCTAACGGTCCAGATTAAAGCTTTACCTTAATCTGTGTGACAAGATATGGGACAACAGATAAAAGACACGTGTCTTTTATAAAACCCACCAGATAAGGCAGAAAGCCAAGTGGGAGGAGGAAGCCCCCATTACACGTCTGATAATCCTCCAAACCTCCCTACCAAAGGAAAGAGGAGAATAGTTCTCTACTGTACAAGGGGCAAAACAGTGTATCTTTACTAGTATAAATACCCATGAAAAACCAGAACAAAGGCAATCAATTCACCTTTATTACAAGCATTTATTGTGCTCTCTCTCTAACTCTCTTTCTAAGATTACATAAACAGTTACTTACTTAAGCATCGGAGAGGGATAAACCCACCTCAAGGCGTTGAACTTTTGCTCGCCAGGCACACTTTGCTCGCCAGGTTCACCAGGGACCACGCCACCCATCACACTTGCCAGCTTGGATGCTCATTCTCAACGCCAAGTCAACAAGTCAAAGCCTTGTCTGTAGCATTAATATGTGATCTCTGTAATTAAGAATCTTTTAAGTTATAAACTTGTGATCATTTGTATTCATACAACAAATGGTATGTGCTAAATATGATACATTGTCTACTCATTAAATAAAATTGGTAGTTGGGTAATTTTTAAATTGATTTATGTACAACTAATAGGTACTTTGTCTGTGAACATGAGAAATGAGGGGTGCCGGGTTAATCACAGTGATGTGTTTAGTTAAACATATCACAATGATTAAAGTGTATTAATATCACATCACCAACAAAATACATCATATCACAATTACTTATATGAAGTATAATAGTATATTAACATCATACCACCTATAGGGCATATCATGCATATTACACGAGTTTCTAATATCATTATACTACATATGTTTCATATTATTTGCAACGATTTGATATAATAAAGACAGGAAAAATGTCTTATCATTGAAATAATGTGAAACAGGGATAATATTATAGATTAAAGATATCATATTACAACTTATTTATATTATATAATATTATAAATTTCACACTTTTACCATTGTGATATGTTTAACTAAACATATCACTGTTATTAACTAAGAATTCCCCATGAAAAATAACTCAAGTGGTTAAATCTTTTAGAATTAATTGCCCTTGTGACACTCGGTAATTTGACCATGAGATGGCTAACTAGCGAAATATTAAACTAATGACCAAGAATAATGGAACATGGGTAATTAATGTTTTCTAGTTGAATTAGTGTTAGAGTATGTTTGAAGCTACAAACTTCTGTGCCCAGTTAGGCATGTTTGTGGTCTAAGGTGAACACAATTAAGCTGATTTGTAACTACGCAAGTATTAAAATTGATTCTCATCCCATTATTGTTAACCATACAAATTCTGATTCACGAATCACGAGGAACACTAATCATCAATTTGCTGGTAAAAATAAATAATGATAGAAAAATCATTTTCGGGCTGGGCTTGGTTGGGCCGGGCTGGGCCGATGTTGACTTGTGTGATTGATCATCTAATAATCCTTAAATGGGGCCAATTAGTCTTTGCATTAGGCTGTCCCCATGTACGTGATTAGGCCACGTGTATGTAAATTATGTAGAACATGCGTGCCGTCCATCTCCCGTGTAATTACCTTAATCTTTCGTGTTGATGATGCACAAAAGGAGTCACTAAACAGATTTAATCCTAGGTCGATCTTGAATACTACCTCCTAAGACTTCAAACAATATGATCGTTATCAAAATATAATCTGTAAGTAGAATAATGTCAATGTTATTACTTATTAATGTTTAATTAAGATGCAACGGGCCGAGCTATGCTCATTAGAAACTAAGTCTAAATTGTTTTAAAAAATATAAAACTAGAGTTGTTTTATTAAGAAAGTTGAGCGGTTGATTTATAAAGCTTAATCTTTATATTTCACATTTTCACAACTATCATACTTTGGCTTAGAGATAATTAGTTCAAACCATATGCACGCGTATTTAATAATTTCATGGTGATTAAAGAATATTAGCAAACTCATTAGCTAATGTAGTTCTCAAAGATTGCGTACACACTTGTAATAGAAGTTATTATTTAAATACAATTCAATCTAATTAGGTCAAATTACAGTATGTCTACCTTATAATATAACATAATTACTGTATTTAAATTTCTTCCATCAACTCTAATTAACAAGAATTCCAAAACCATTAGATCTGTATCATAGAAATGAGCCCATGACAAACAAATGATTGGCCCACCGCCCATATGCAAAGTCGAAGAATTCTCATATACAGGAAGGTATTTTGGATTTTTTAAATAAATTATTTATCTATTCTTTTTTTTAAAAAAATATTTATTTATTACTGGTTAAAAAAAATAAAAATAAATTATAACATAATTCCATCAATACCCTTTAAATAGTTTCAGTTACATTCTCACTCTAAACTAAAGTCTCCACTATTTTTGTACCCCTCACCAAAAAAATCCCAAACACAAAACAAAAAATTATGGAAGCAACAATATTTTCAAAAAGATTAGCCCTCCTTCTAATTTCAATTTTATTCTCATTACCATCATTTACGATTGCAAAGTCGCAAAAACTACACCTTACACAATTCTACAAGGCCAAATACCATGGCAATGGAGACCATAACATTGACAAGAAGCCGTATGACACAATGCTTGTTGACGAAATGATCAACAAGCATCATAGTCGTCATCATCATGATCATGATCATCATCGTCGACTTCGTAGTCATCATGAGAAGACTATAAGACAGCAAGATAGAATACAGAAGTTACCTGGGCAACCATCAGTGAACTTCACACAATATGGTGGTTATGTTACAGTTGATAGTAAAGCAGGAAAAGCTTTTTATTATTACTTTGTTGAGGCAATTCGTCATTCTACGACTTTGCCCCTTCTTCTTTGGCTTAATGGAGGTATGAATTCTAAAGCTTTATAATATATTTGGTATGAATTTCATAAATGGATTAATTGTGCATGATATATTATGGCTCTATTTGCATACATTTCTTAATAATCTAGTTTTTTTTTTTTTTTTTCGTGACACTATATATCATGTTGTAGAATTCATATTTCTATTATATCAACCAACATTTAAATATATATATTACAAGTTTGATCACAACTTAGCATTAAGTAAATACGATCAACTTTACATTATAATATAACAACATATATTTGACCGCGGCAAATAATGTTTTTTCCACTTGTGTTATTAATTTGATAATTAATTTTCTTTCCATATAGGAATGAATTCATACAACTGCAAATCTGCAACTAGCTATACATCCTCCTATTATGTTGTATTACTTTCGATTTATTTCGTACCATTGTTGCCAATTATGGTATAAAAAAAATCTTTATAAAAGAAAATATTTCTCATTTTATAGTCCTTAAATGAGTAAAACATATTGCTCATATGTGTTGATTATGAAGAAGTTAATTAGGAAAAATAAAGGGAGAAAATTCCACGGTTGTACCTTTCACGTCCCAATTTTGTCTAATTCTAACTTAATAATTGTCATTTGTCACTTGGCTCTAAATTTGACTTGTTATTATTAGTCATTTATTAATTTTTTTTAAATTAATTATTGATATTAATTATTATGTAAGAGTTCTACTTAAAATTCTTATTAAAAATAATAATAAATACTCCGTATAACATTAGAGGAGCAATCCAATTTGAAGTATTATATATATAATGTATATTAATATTAATATTAATATTAATTTTTTCAAGTAAATTTCAAACTGCACGAATATATAGCGTAGGTACGTAGTTATTAATGTGTGAACAATTAGCTGTGTTAACGCAAAAGGTGAGGGATCAAAGAGGGCTTCAAATAATGAGTAGAATGTTCATTCCATTTGCATCTATCTTTCTTATAAATTAATTGTTGGGATTAGAAATAACAAGTTAGGAAGCGCACTCCGTGCATTTATAAAATTTCGAAGTTAAGAATAAATATAATTTACTTTGTCCTTATTAGTATTTACATATTTATAACATAAAAAAGTGCATATACTCGTATAATATAAAAAAGTGCATAAATACATTCTCTAAATATAATATACTCGTATATAAAAAATTCCCATTAAAAGGTTTTTTTACACTATTTCCAGTGTAACTTTGACTTACTTTAGCGATTAATACATAACAAAAAAAGGAGATATGAAAACATAAATATAATATAATGAGGGAGTATTTTATAATTTGTTTCACTTTACATGATTCCATCCAACGGAAAATTTCCAATCCTTAATTTTCACCTGCACTCTAACCGTGTATTTGGAAACTAAGATAAGGTGGAAATGTGATGAAAAGTAAAATGATAAATGAAATCCATACGTAGTATAGATATATAAATATATGTCTATAGAATATTTTTGTCAAATTAAAGTTCTCTCCAATAAACGTTGATAATAATGATAGTAATAATATGATCATATCAAATTTCTCTCATGCATTTGTTCTCATTGCTACGGACATGAAATCACCTCTTCAATAAAAATGTTGTGTTACTCGAGCCTTTTTCTTTTTCCCTTTGTATTATTATTTACCAAACGAACCATTATCATACTATTATATTAGTCGCCTACTATAGCTTATTACCCTATGCCCTACGTACCCTAATAGTTACTAAATTTTATGATGAGCTATAATCAACTAATCAAGCTATGTAAGACAATAGTAATTGTATAATCATTTGACCATTAACAAAAATTGACAAATTGTAGCAGAAATCACCTTTTTTTGCGGAACAAACAATGGCTCGATTCTCGGATATCAATCTCAATTTTTTCAATTCGTCTAATTTCTGCATTAAAACTTATTATTTATATCATCTGAACCCCATTTGTCCTCCATTTATATAATCAAAATTAATTATTGCATTGATTAAGAATTACTCCGTATGTTATTATAGCTACACTTGCTAGTTTCATACTATTCCCTACCATTTATTATCTATCAAACATGCATGGACGTTGGCACGTTGCTTGTATCTTCAACAATCATCAATTCAGTTTCTTCATTGTGTACAAAAAAAAAGTGTAGTTTCTGTAAATCGTTAACGTGTAAACGTTGTTAAATGTTATTGAAAAGAATAAAATCACACCATCGAAAAATTAGGTTATTTTTATTTTTCTCCAAACCTATAATATAATTCGACTTTTTAATTGAAACTGTACTACCATTAAATAAAGATATAAGGAGGCATTGGTAGGACCAAAATAGTAAAATAATCAACATTCATATTATATGAGTAACACTTAACTAACGTACAATATCTCCTATCAATTTAAAGATTGTTAAGTAGCCAATTGTATAATGCATGTTACGTTACATGTGCTAAGGATTGGTCCCAATTTTCTAGCCTTTAGTATGTTAAGTCCAAAATTACATTGTGACTATCATTGAGTAGTGACTTATTAGCTTGTACATCCAATTATACTAGAGCATGGACAAATTAATATGGCCTACGCACATATACTAACGAATTCTCCATCACAAAGAATTGAAAAAGATAATATATATGCATTGGAAGATATGATATAATATGAGATGATGGTGATGGAGTAATTCTTGTTTGAATGATCATGAATAATACGTGCATGAATTTTATTAACGAGTATTTAATTGGGAGGAAAACATTTATCTATAGTAAGTGACTAAGAGGTCTATTATTTGTAAAGAACTATCTTTTTTACTACTACGTATCAATTATATCATGTACTCAACTCCATATTACATATAATATTTTTGTTAATTCGAATTGGCTCGATCTGTTCAATTGCGCTTTTGTGATTACTTGATTAATCAAATGAATTTTGTTTGATAGGCCCTGGATGTTCGTCGTTAGCTTATGGAGCAATGGAAGAATTAGGACCATTTCGAGTTAAAGGTGATGGCAAAACACTATATAGGAACAAATTTGCATGGAACCACGGTATAAACATCGATCTCTTAAATTCTTTTTTATCGTTATTAAGTTTCTATCATACCAAGTACAAAGTATATAATTTGGTGCAATATTTGTACGTGTATGTAGCTGCAAATGTGTTGTTCTTGGAGTCACCAGTTGGAGTAGGATTTTCATACTCAAACACATCATCAGATTATGAAACAAATGGAGATACTAAAACAGCTGAAGACAATTATTTGTTCTTATTAAATTGGTTTGAGAGATTTCCTGAGTATAAAGGAAGAGATTTCTACATTTCTGGAGAAAGTTATGCTGGTCATTATGTTCCTCAACTTGCTCATGCAATTGTTCAACACAATGTCAATGCTTCCAAAAATTCCTTCATCAACCTCAAAGGCATCCTTGTATGTTTCTTTTCCTTTCCCTCTCTTTCATTTCTCGATATAAAAACCAATAGTCCGAGATTGTTTCTTACAGATTTTGATTTATAATATCGATCTTGATTTATAATATAATAGTCAATATGACACTCTTGAGTTAATGATTAATAATGTATCACGTCACATTTTAGTATTTATATCATATATCTACCTAGTTATATATTCTTATTTAGCTGACAACTATATATTTTCGGGGTACACGATATGTTTTGTGTTGTTTTTCCTCGAAACAAACCTAGAGCCTAACGAGAATTTGATTAATTTGATCCCTAGACGACGACTAGACTTTTAAGATTCAAGAGAGCATATATACCCTAGCTAGCTAACCACTTCAAAGTATAATGCAGCTCAAATAGAAACAACAAAGTAAAGATTCAAAGGCAAAGTTAGCTTCAATAATAGAGAATTTTGGCATTGATGCAATGTTGTATAATTGAAGCCAATACCTTGCCAAACCATGTGCAATGCTTGGTAGCTAGCATTCTAGCAATCAGCAATGCAATTATATCATAGTACAATTTTTGTAACTCACACCCCGTACAATACGAATACAAATACGAATATGAATACGAATACGAATACAAATATGATGATATGATTAAGGGTTTGACCAAGGATACATAGATCAGATGCTTTATTTTCTCCACTAACAAAATATCGCTGACATTGAGCCATTTACATGTGATGTTTTTATGGCTAACATCTTTAGTTGTCTATTTGTTGGCTTTGAATTCTTGGAATTTTCTATTTAGACCATGAATAATGACCTATTTCCCCACCATTCTCTAGGGTATATTTGGCATTTTGGCCCCTTTACAATATCAATCACCGAACTTTAATCTTCTATTTAAACCTTTAGGTGAATTGACCTTTTGGCATGGTATCGAAGACAATATGATAAAAAGTCTTCAGGTTAAAATCAAATAATCAATATAACTCTCATGTGAAAAGGCATGATAGAATATAATGACTACTATGGACTTCAGTCGTCAGCTTTGACTTTTGATTTAATAGATAAATTCTGTATTTTTATATGTTGATTAATTTACTAATTATGATTTTTGTTAATGTTGGACAAAAAATGAAGATGGGAAATGCAGTGATAAATGATGAGACAGATATGAAGGGAATGTACGAGTATTTTTGGACACATGCTCTAATATCAGAACAAGTTAGAAATGATATAATCCATGGTTGTAATTTCAGCCCAAATGCCGTGAACCAGACTATAGAATGTAGTGCTGCAGCAGATCAAGTTGAAATTGATATCCAATACTTGGATGTTTACAACATTTATGCTCCTGTTTGTCACTCCACTAATATTACTATCAAACCCAAAAGGCTTACTGTAAGTCAAATTTCTATTTCAATCACTTTTCATATTTGTCAATGCATTACTTCGACCATTAATATACGTACTTGTAAAAGTCAAAGTGGAACAATTAAATCAGGAGGGACTTTATTCAAGTCACAAAAGATCGACCTAGTAGTTAGTTCATTCATATATGTCACAAAATAAGTACTTAATATTTTAATTTGGTTTAGAAAAATAATACGCTTGATAGATGTTGATGATGAGCCTACTAATTGGTTTGTTGGTGCAGCATGAATTGGATCCATGCAGTGACCATTACGTGCAAGCTTACATGAACACTCCTGAGGTCCAAGAGGCTCTTCATGCAAATGTTACTAAGCTTTCTTACCCTTGGCAGCCTTGCAGGTATGTGAATACACTCACACGCTCGCTGATGCAACTATGTTACTTGGACTCTATTAGAAGTGTCGATATACAAATGTGTCCGAATATAGTATATAGAACAGGAATATGTACAAAAAAGATTTAAACCTAAATTTTCACTACACGAGTTACACATTGAACATTATTGGTATCATCCACATCTAATTATTGTATATATATTAACCCATGTTTATACAAATGATGTAATAATTTTGCAGTTCGGTAATAAGTACATGGACAGACAGTCCATCAACAATTATACCTCTTCTAAGTGAGCTAATGGCAAAGGGCCTTCGTGTGTGGATTTTTAGGTAATAAATCCTATCATAATTATACTGGTTTTAATCATCATTTTATTTAATTTATTTGATATGATGTGAATATATATGATTATATTTGCCTTTAATTTTAGTTTTTTGCCAATTAACCTGATATATAATTATATAGATAGATAGCTCTGCACATGGATAACATCTACCTAATGATGTGTTCTAGATTAGGAAATTATGACCTAAATGTTTAAAGTAAGCTTGTGAAATCAATTAAAGATCCAATTTTCCCAAATTTAGAAATCATCAACTAGGTAGGCCTACAAAATTATGCGTATAGTAAATTAGTAATTAATCTCACCTTCATGAATTTTGTCCCACCAATTATCTAATATAATCCTTGTTTTCAAGCAAACTATAGATTATTGTTTCTTAAATGACAAATTAATGCAGATAAAGTTGATCGGTAAATGTGTCATTTTGAAACAGTTAAACAAAATTGTTTAGGGATACATTATTTTCTATTTTGACTATTTATGTACAAAAAATGACATAGTGAGATACAGTTTTACTGCTCAAATTGAAAAACCTAGTACTCCTTGTGATTTTATATAATCCATAGCACATAGTCACATATCCTCCGTAAATATTTAATGACAACAAACTATTAAGAATGTCTCTTTATTGCAACTAATTATTTATGGAGGTAGTATTTGTAATTTCATTTCCCCTGTATTTTTTTAATTCGGAAGTTGATTTTCGTAGTTTAAAAATTCAGTATTTAAAAATTCAATATTTAAAAAAAAATTTAAATAAATACAATAAGAAAGTTAAAGGTCATCATAATCCTTATTGCAAAAGTCAACCTTTTTTCATGTTTAATCTCTATGTGGATGGGACCAAGATTTTACAGTAATTGGGGGAAAAAAAAAAGCACTCTTAGTGCCGCCTACTGCCTTCATTGAAGAAGAAAAAAATGGTTGTTAAAAAATGAGTTTTCTTTTTTAGAGCGAAGTTTTTCACTTTTGAGAAAATTGATCTTTGCTCGTTACCAAAACAAACAAAGAGAAATGGGAAAATGATGGAAAATCGTTTGTCGAGAAAGTGTTTTTCTCCAAAACAAACAGAACCTTATTACCTTAATAAGACACTATCAAAAAATTGACTTTGGTCAACAGGTGAAAATTAACTATGTTTTGCTAATGTGCTACAATTTGATTTTAATGTGACATACCAATATATGATTATAATGATGATGATCTAATATAACTGGATATGATGGATGCAGTGGTGACACAGATGGAAGAATACCAGTAACCTCAACCTTGGAATCCCTTAATACCATGAAGCTCCCAATCAAGACTAAGTGGCATCCTTGGTTCCTCAAGGGAGAGGTGAATATCATTTTTCGAATTTTCTACTTGTTAAACTCGACCTTTCATTTCATAATGCAACGTAAACTACAATGTTGACATTAACAACATCGATTAAAAAAAAAAAATCAATTAACACGAGCATTGTGTACTTATTATCATGTTTACTAATGATCGCAACATTTTTACGTTTAAAAGGTTGGAGGATACACACAAGTATACAAAGGAAACTTGACATTTGCAACAGTAAGAGGAGCAGGGCATCAAGTGCCAAGCTTTCAGCCTCTTAGGGCTCTTTCACTAATCTCTCACTTTCTTAATGGCACACCCCTTCCTAATACTTCTAGAACTAAATTCTTGTTTTGATTTTTTAGTATTTATTATCACTCATTTTATTTTTATTTTCTATTTTAACTAATATTCCTATGAAATTGTATTTCTCCCAAGAAAAAAAACAAAAACAAAAAAAAAACTTGGGAGTTAAAACAAAGGAAAACATTTTTTTTTTTTTTTTTTTTNCTTGTTTTCAAGCAAACTATAGATTATTGTTTCTTAAATGACAAATTAATGCAGATAAAGTTGATCGGTAAATGTGTCATTTTGAAACAGTTAAACAAAATTGTTTAGGGATACATTATTTTCTATTTTGACTATTTATGTACAAAAAATGACATAGTGAGATACAGTTTTACTGCTCAAATTGAAAAACCTAGTACTCCTTGTGATTTTATATAATCCATAGCACATAGTCACATATCCTCCGTAAATATTTAATGACAACAAACTATTAAGAATGTCTCTTTATTGCAACTAATTATTTATGGAGGTAGTATTTGTAATTTCATTTCCCCTGTATTTTTTTAATTCGGAAGTTGATTTTCGTAGTTTAAAAATTCAGTATTTAAAAATTCAATATTTAAAAAAAAATTTAAATAAATACAATAAGAAAGTTAAAGGTCATCATAATCCTTATTGCAAAAGTCAACCTTTTTTCATGTTTAATCTCTATGTGGATGGGACCAAGATTTTACAGTAATTGGGGGAAAAAAAAAAGCACTCTTAGTGCCGCCTACTGCCTTCATTGAAGAAGAAAAAAATGGTTGTTAAAAAATGAGTTTTCTTTTTTAGAGCGAAGTTTTTCACTTTTGAGAAAATTGATCTTTGCTCGTTACCAAAACAAACAAAGAGAAATGGGAAAATGATGGAAAATCGTTTGTCGAGAAAGTGTTTTTCTCCAAAACAAACAGAACCTTATTACCTTAATAAGACACTATCAAAAAATTGACTTTGGTCAACAGGTGAAAATTAACTATGTTTTGCTAATGTGCTACAATTTGATTTTAATGTGACATACCAATATATGATTATAATGATGATGATCTAATATAACTGGATATGATGGATGCAGTGGTGACACAGATGGAAGAATACCAGTAACCTCAACCTTGGAATCCCTTAATACCATGAAGCTCCCAATCAAGACTAAGTGGCATCCTTGGTTCCTCAAGGGAGAGGTGAATATCATTTTTCGAATTTTCTACTTGTTAAACTCGACCTTTCATTTCATAATGCAACGTAAACTACAATGTTGACATTAACAACATCGATTAAAAAAAAAAAATCAATTAACACGAGCATTGTGTACTTATTATCATGTTTACTAATGATCGCAACATTTTTACGTTTAAAAGGTTGGAGGATACACACAAGTATACAAAGGAAACTTGACATTTGCAACAGTAAGAGGAGCAGGGCATCAAGTGCCAAGCTTTCAGCCTCTTAGGGCTCTTTCACTAATCTCTCACTTTCTTAATGGCACACCCCTTCCTAATACTTCTAGAACTAAATTCTTGTTTTGATTTTTTAGTATTTATTATCACTCATTTTATTTTTATTTTCTATTTTAACTAATATTCCTATGAAATTGTATTTCTCCCAAGAAAAAAAACAAAAACAAAAAAAAAACTTGGGAGTTAAAACAAAGGAAAACATTTTTTTTTTTTTTTTTTTTTTTTTTTAAAAAATTTTTTTTTTAATTTTATTTTAAAAAGTGTACATTTTTNCAGTGTACAGTATATATAAAGGTACACCTAAATACCTAAATGCACATTCAAACTCAAGTGCTGGTTAATATATTTTACATGAAACTACTTTTGATCAGATTTATTTTCTTTATTATTTGGTTAACTACATTTTATTATATTTAATTATATGTCCGATAAACAAAATATAGCTTAATTCAATATATGCTTCTTATAATTTTCAGTAATTTTAGAACTTCAGAAACATATAGCAATGCTTATTCTCCATTATAAAATGAACTAGCCCTGTTTTACTGTTTAGCTGCAGAAGTGCATTTAACAGAAAGTCAGACTAGCTGAAATTACTTTGGTTGCATAACTGCATTGTTATACCATAGTATACCGGAGAATGCCCACAAGATTAACAAACGAGAGCTTATACTCGATGTCGCATACTATAAACGAGGGACAGAGAGAGTAACAAACTATTAGTTATTCGGTTATTACACAGGAAAAGGCACACATGTACATTGTTGCGAACCACTTTATCCTACTGACCTCAGATCACAAATTAGAAAGAATACTGGGAACATTTGAAAAGAAGGGGAAAGTAACCTCAGATTTTACATTCGAACTGCTATTTGATGATGATGGTAACCAAATTTACATCGCCACTTCCAGGAAATACTCTGAAGCAACTATGCACTCATCAAACAAGGAACGCTACAGAGCCTCTTTCTGTACATGATCTAGCTACTGTGTTGTCACACTTTTTGCCAGATTTCGAGGTTGGTCGACATTTAAGCCTCGCAATACTGTCAGATGGTAAGCTAACAACTGCACGGAAAATGTATTTTAGTGTCTGCAGAATATGGAGGCATCTCAAAGTTCAATAACTCAATAAGATAGTAATAAAAACTGATCTAGGATTGAATGATCTAGCCATCTAGGTTAAAATATGTTTATCAAGTAGCCACACGTTTTCAAAATCACAAGCTTATAAGGAGAGATGCATTAGCTTGGATATTAATATGGGGCATTCCATAACAAATTAATGAAATTATACATTTAAGCTCACTATCATTCCTTCACATCATAACCAATTACAGCAATATTATACCTGTAATGGAATGATGTTAATCACAGGCTGAAGGCAGTCCTGAACCACGGGAACCTCAATTACGCGGCATGAGCTACCTATGCCCACAGATGTTGCATCACCTTTTGAACACATTACTATCAGACGACCTTTGCGAGCATGAAGTTGCTGGATTACTGATTGTTGCTTGCTGTAGGAAAAAATTAGTTCAACAGAACATATTACGAAGCTTCAGCGACATGTACATAAGATCAATGGTACCTATATAATTTATTAAAAAAAAAAAATCAGGTGGCCAGGTGGGCAACAAAAGACTAACCTGAAGCAAGCATCACGGGTAGCAATCACAACGATTGGAAGGTTTTCATCGACAAGGGCCAATGGACCATGTTTCATTTCACCGGCAAGTATTCCTTCACTGTGCATTAGAGAAACCTCTTTTACTTTTAAAGCACCTTCTAGAGCTGTTGCATAGTTGTAACCTCTTCCAAAAACAAGGAGAGATTGCTCATCGATTAGTTGTTGTGCAAGCTCTTCCATTTCTTGGTCAAGTTGAAGCACCTCTTTTACCCTACCTGCAATTGTGAAAACAATGATATAACACAAGATGGGGTTATTAAGTTAGTGAAAAAGAAACAAAACACAGGCACATAACCATCAATCACAGCGTAATAAACTCACCTGGCAATTCAAATAAACCATCAATTATAGCTTCTCTTCTGCCTTGATTAGAAATAGTATCATCACCAATGGCCAGAGCCAACATAGCCATCACAGCGATTTGACTTGTGTACGCCTGTTCAAGATAATTTGGCAGTTAAACGCAGAAAAGACTAAGCAGACAATATGTTAAACTCATAACATAAATCACATTAAATTTTACCTTAGTACTAGCCACACCAATTTCAGCACCAGCATTTATGTGCACACCACAATGTGTAGTTCTGGCAATCGCACTACCAACAGTATTAGTTATACCAACACACAGTGCTCCATTTTCTAAAGCATATTCCAAAGCTTGCAATGTATCAGCAGTTTCACCAGACTGACTGACAAAAACTGCTGTATCTTCCCTATATATAGGTCCCTGCCTATCAACCAGATCACTAGCAATTTCCATTGTTACAGGAATCCCTAACAAATGAAGATTTAACATCAAACACACTGGCTGATAGAACATTATTGAAAAAAACCTAAAAACACCCATACTAACCAGAAAGTTCTTCCAAAATAGGACGAGCAGCTAAAGCGGCATTGTAACTTGTACCACATCCAATAAAAAGTATGCGCCTACTTCGCCTGATGGTTTTCAAATGATCTTTAATTCCACCCAACAGGACAGTCTTTGCTTTGCAAGAACCTCCGCGGATAAGTCTTCCTCTCATTGTTGTAGTCAAGGACTCTGGCTGTTCATGAATCTCCTTTTGCATATAATGTTTATACTTTCCTTTGTTTATTTGTTCAACTTCCATCTCAAGAATGGACAGTGCACGTTGCACAGATAAAGGTCGACTGATAGTGCCACTGCCTTTTCCCTTTTCATTATCAAATTTGAGAATTGTCACCCCACCATCCTGAAACAGTACCAAGAGTAATTTGAGTAAAAGCCATAATTTCAGCTTCACCTTGAACCAATAGTGTAGATCCTAGAGTTTATACAAAACTTGAACATCAATTATTACCACAACAATACCTTGATATGAACTACTTCGTTATCCTCAATCACTAAAACCTTCTTTGTGTGCTCAACAAGGGCGTTAGCATCACTCGAGATAAAAAGTTCTTTTGGCTGCCCATTCTTCAAAATTTTAAAGTCAGAAAAAGATGCTCCTGTAGTTTCATCTTCTGCTAGTTCCTGAACAATTGCAGTTCCTGAATCAGTTAGTGGTAACATCAGGAAGTATACCAAGTAAAAAGGCTGTGCTTAAGCACTATATTATTGAATCAGTAAGTGGTAGCTATGTAACATCAGGAAGAACCGAAGAAAGTAAGCCAAAAAGGTCAGATGAATAACATCAACAGGATCAATATCATCAAACCAAACAAAATATATACGTATGTGCATATGATAGATACCGACAACAAAAAGAGACATGGCGGAGCAGTTGTAACTTGTAACAGATAACAGCAAACTTCTAACTAATAGCTGAAGTTATTGAAAAGAATGGAACTGAAGAATTAACTAGTGCCATAGGATAAAACAAGTAATCAACGCTTCGAAGGGAAGCATCATTTTGGATCCTTAAATAAGGCAAAAATGGATAATCAACACTTATAACTAGCCCCCAATCTTAACAAGCTTAAGCCAAGTCTTAACTTTACCTAGCTTGCATCAAGCCCACCCTTGTCTGGGCTCAACTCAATCAATTACTTGATATGTAACAAGAGAGTAAGAGACATTAGTAAAACTACTAATTAGCAATGAATTACAAACTATATATATCTCACCTTGACACCAAGAAGCAATGGGCCACCACGTTTACAAGCAATCAACTCATTTGGATAATGTCTACTTTTAAATATAAGTGCGTATGCTCCATCCAGGTGCCGCATAACCTCAAGGACAACATCACTAAATGAGACAGTATTTTGAGCTGCAAAAATATATGACAGAAAGCTTTGTATCAATATTAATAAAGTTTACAGTAAAAGCAAGCAGGTCTAAAAAATATCAGTCATTGAGATTTATACAAGGTTCATCAACTTAATAAAAAGATTTACCTTCTTCATTTGCTTTGTCAAATACATATTTAGCAAGCTTTGGTATTACTTCAGTATCCGTATCAGATTCAAATGTAAATCCATGTCGAAGTAAAGTTTGTTTCAATACCTAAATATGCAAAAGAACACAAGTAAGCACTAACTGGAAAACTTTAGCTGCTTTGGCTATGTGACTCATGCTATAAAATAACAGAGCTGGACCATAATTTTTAGAATGTAAATGGCTTGTACAAGTTTTATTATTCCCAATGCAATTATTTCTTGAATGAATGTAATTGGCGGTACCATGACAGTCTTCTCAAAGTTATCAAGCTATCAACAACATTATTCCACTCTCAGAATTTTACGAACACTGTTCATGAGGTAACAACTTAGTTTATGGAAACACTGCGAACATATGGAGTATAAAGTATGAAACATGTCAAAAATAAACATGAGAGATTTGCAATATGAAGTATTAAAATCACATAAATAGATGAAGGAAGTTGAGAAATACAATGCAGCACGAACCTCATAGTTAGTAATAACGCCATTATGTACAACCACAAAATCATTTTCTGGACCGGAGGTCTGTGGATGGCTATTTCTTGGTGCAGGTTCACCATGAGTAGCCCATCGAGTGTGTGCTATTCCGGCATGAACAGAAAATGACTCCTCCAGGTTCAATTCTGTTGCTGCAACTTCTGTTATAATCAAAATCAAAATTGCCATCAGTTACTACATGCATATTTACATCAAATAGAACATAGTAACTGCCAGATTGATAATGCCTTCCTCCCAAAAACCCTTCTTCTTAACCCCTACGCCATCCAGACCATATCAGTGCATAATTGCCCTTCAGCAAAGGCATCAAAAATCACTGTTTTGAAAGTTCAGAATGCTGTATTTGATGATAGCATCAAAATTTTCATTTACCTACGGATGTCCACTTTCCAGCTTCATTAGACACTAACAACCAGTATTTCACTTATTTGGCCCCGACTTCACTTGACTTGATCACCGAACACAGTGAGTCAGTGAGTCTATGTTGAGCAACTACACTCAGTCTTGATATAACCTTATGATTGTAACAACTATCCCTATCACTCCTATCTATGCTCCTCCTTAGAGGCACATAGCCACTTACAAATTTCACAAATTTTCTACCGCAAATGATATCAGTCTCATGATCCTATCACTCATTCAATGATCCTCGACTACACCTATATGGTAAGCAAGATTCGTAATTGCATTCCAATATTTCCGACCTATAATTGTGAGGTAACTATCCCATCAATACTAGCCCTAAAGGCCAAAACTTCCTAAAGATGTAAAGCATCACCAAAATGGGGAGAATTGAAACAGCCACTACACAGTAACATTTTCTACATACATTTGTTTGGTGAAGAATCACATGATCTACACACCAATTTCAAGGCATACACTAATTAGCTACAGATTATTAGTTGCTCTTTGTTTAAACTAGGTGCTCTCGCGAATATGATGAACATTTCGCTAATTAGCCAAAGAATAATGTTGAGAGCAATCATAATGCCAAATTGAATAATAATCCAACTCTTTAACTAGCAACATTATACCCATTTCATTCAATACAAACTTTCATTAGCATGTCACTTAATATAAAAGATTCAATTGCTGAAATAAGTAAATAATTATCATAATAGCATATACTGTTAATATATAAACCGCTAAAACGCAAGAGTTACATATAGCTCAATTCGTTAAAACTTCCCTCGATTTCAGAAGTTACTGGTATCGATTCTCATTGCTCGCCATTTTGGCTCCCTAGCACTAACAAAACAAACCACTAAAACCCCAACAAACCCAATTCCACATTGGATCACACTTCCCAAAAAAACATCACATCAATCTCAAAACTCAGATTTCCAGTCTCATGATCATACCAATCAAACCAACACACAGAATCAACAAAAAACAACCAAAACCCAGAAAATCCCACAATTCAAACATCACAAAACCAAAATAAAAATGCAAATAAAACTCAAAAGACAAAAAATTTACCTTCATAAACGGATTTAACAAGAGAATCAATGTTACCCTCTTTACGAAAAACAAGAGGAGATGAAGATGAAGAAGAAGAAAAAGAGGAAATAACTCCATTAGAGAAGTAAGAAGAATCAATGGCAATGCCAGAAGAATCATAACCACGATACTCTAAACGACGCAAACCATTGAAAAGAACTTCAAGAATGTAGCTTCTTTCTCTGTTAACGTTGAAATTTAAATATGCGAAAATTCCACACATTTTATTTTATTTTAATTTTTTTGATTTGGTTTTTTGGGGTTGATTGATTTTGATTGTATTTGTTGTTTGGTGTTTTTTTTTTTTTTTTTTTAAATAATTACAGTGGTTGAAGATCAGA
>PYUH01000062.1:1960862-1991308 GCA_016808085.1 Suaeda aralocaspica | reverse complement strand
TTTTTTTTTTTTTTTTTTAAATAATTACAGTGGTTGAAGATCAGAGAAGATGTGGAAAACAGGGGAGGAGAGAGAAAGAAAGGGAAGGGGTTTAGAGAGAGAAAGTGGGGGTTGTCAAATCTGACTTTTCAGGCTTTAGTTAGACTCCGGAATCAGTTGTTTCCCTGGGTTATATTTGACGGGGTGTTTGGAAAGGGAAAGGAATAAGGTTTTGGTTCGGGATTGGAAATTGATATCGGCACTCTATTAGAACATTGTTATTGTTGCGGAAATTATTTCGTTTTTTATTTTCTCTCTATATATCACAATTTTTTCCTCTACTTTATTATCCATTATCTTGTTCATTTTCGGATAATACCTAAGAAATCAATGTAATATGTATAAATAGTAAATTACATGGTGTTTTCGTAAATAGGTAGAAAACTTTATTACCATGCTACCTTTTGAAATTCATATAAAAGACGATCTTACCTCTAAAATTGTAACATATTACTTCAAAATGTTATTGTGGTATGCAATTTTGCATATAACTGTGATTTACTAGTTATCCCTCGTCATTTTCTCTATCCATTTCTTTTTCATTTTTCTCTCTTCAACGGGGCTCGCATTTTTAATTAAAAAACAAAAAGAAAGAAAGAAGACATCTATTTCACATGACACTTGGGTTTGCAAATTGCAACCATTTGCACCCATGACAACACAAATACTCCTCTTGAAAGAAAGAAATAAGACATTTCTTTAAATGAGAGCATACTTTTCAACGTTTATACAATGGAAAAGAATGGTAAAAAAGAGTGAAAGTATAAGGAAAAGGAATGAGAAAAGATCCATTGTTCATGCTCTTAATTGTGATACTTTTCACTTATGTTGTGAGAATCGATTTTAAGTTGTCTCAACAAGCTCCAACCTTCTATATTGTAGAGTAATAGAGACATAATTTTTAATTGAGGAGCGTGTCAAATTTTAAAATTATTAGGTAAAAATGAGAGTTATAAAATATACTAGGCAAAGTATTTTAAACATGAATATTAATCCTTATCAATTGATTCTTATTTACTTTATAAAACAAAATATTGTATCTAAAATAGCTTTATGCTTCTAGATTTTTATGTGTATTAAATTGGTTGGATAAGTGATGCATTTTTGTGTCACTCATTCAACTTATTATTTTCGTCACTAAACAAACCTAAGTGCGCCACATGATAGTCTTTGTTTGGATTGCAGATTTAGAAAATCCTATGTTCAACGATGGAAACTTGGAATAATCAAATTGAAAAAACAAAAAATACTACTCCGTACTCCATTTATATGATTTGTTGACTTTGACGTGTATGTGAATAATATTAAGAAACAAAGCCATGTAATACATTCATTTATACATTTATCACAAAAATGGTACTATGAGATATTGAGTTGATTATACCTAATTGAAATCAAGGTCAATTAAACAAGCTAAGGTTATGATCTAATAACCACTTTATGGTAAAACCTTCAACTATTTGTAGGATTTTTTAACTATTGAATTCATTGATTTATTACTATATTTTATATAACAATCTAGTGATTTTACTAAATACGACCGTCTTATATAAGTTTTTTGTAATAATTTAAATACGATGAGTGTATGTTAATTATTGTATATTCTAGGCGACGCAACTCATGCAAGTGAATAATTAAAGTGATAACATACTGGTGTAGTGCTGTATAATACTGTACTTTAGTAGCACTTGAAAGTTGAGATTGGTGCAATGCTCATATGCTAGCTATCATCACAAGCACATGAAATCATGTGAAGTTACATACACTCCAGTATTTTGTTTATTTAGATAATATGGTTGTCTAAGCTTTAAGTAAAATTTCAAACAATCCCTCATATATGCTAAGCCTAGCTAGGTCTTAATGCGTCCTTGACTATTAACACACAGTTACGTAGGTTAGTTGACATCTTAGAAATTATACTTTGTGTCAGCTTGCTCATTCCATCAATGTCTTACTTCATCCAATTTTTTACTCGACCAATTACTTTTCTCTTCTTTTCGTCTAGTGATGGATGTCACAAGTCATATACACGTAGTAAAATTAAAATGTAATGAATGATTCACTTTAAGTATTGGGAATAAAAAAAAATAGTTAGATGTGTTCAAAAATACGTATGATGTGTTCAAATATACCATTTTTTAAATATTAATACATTGCTTTTGTGATGAAGAATAATTCAATCCCTCTACTCTTAATTTTACTTTGAAAACCAACTAAAACTACAAATTGTATCATCTTAATTATAGCTATAATAAGCCAACTATTTACATGGTCTTCTAACTCATGTTTGTTTGTTTGTTAGCCACAAACAGTCTAACACCTCTAGACTTAAAAATAACTAGTTTTGCAAGTCATACTACTATACTACAAATAACATTAACAACTTTATACTTTAGCACTTAAAAACATGCATATGCTAACCCGCAAAGTTGGAAAAAAAGTCAACACATACTTTAGATAATCTAAACATTCAAAAGTAATTAAAAACATCAAATTGAACCTAAAATCTATTTAATTTAAGAATTAAACAATAAGATTGAAATACAAGTATATATAGTTATACATTACCTTGATAAACGAATTTGATCAAGTTGTCAACGTTGCCTGATGTTTGAAAAACGATAGGAAAATTTAAAAGAGAAGAAGAAGTAATTTCTCCATTTCTAGTGCAATGTGGCTTATTAACACAAGAAATATCAAAAGAAACTCCTGCAAAATCATAACCACGATACTCCAAACGATGCAAAGCATTGAAAAGCAATTGCAAAATGTAACCCCTATTTTTATTTACTTCGAAATTCACATATCCAAATATTCCACACATTATATATTTCTCTCGACACACAACCAATTTGAAAGGATAGATTGATAATGATATAACAAAAAAAAAATTATTTTTGGTGAGTGATATTTACTTTCATTTTCATTTTTAATGAAAGACATATATATATATATATATANCATCACAAGCACATGAAATCATGTGAAGTTACATACACTCCAGTATTTTGTTTATTTAGATAATATGGTTGTCTAAGCTTTAAGTAAAATTTCAAACAATCCCTCATATATGCTAAGCCTAGCTAGGTCTTAATGCGTCCTTGACTATTAACACACAGTTACGTAGGTTAGTTGACATCTTAGAAATTATACTTTGTGTCAGCTTGCTCATTCCATCAATGTCTTACTTCATCCAATTTTTTACTCGACCAATTACTTTTCTCTTCTTTTCGTCTAGTGATGGATGTCACAAGTCATATACACGTAGTAAAATTAAAATGTAATGAATGATTCACTTTAAGTATTGGGAATAAAAAAAAATAGTTAGATGTGTTCAAAAATACGTATGATGTGTTCAAATATACCATTTTTTAAATATTAATACATTGCTTTTGTGATGAAGAATAATTCAATCCCTCTACTCTTAATTTTACTTTGAAAACCAACTAAAACTACAAATTGTATCATCTTAATTATAGCTATAATAAGCCAACTATTTACATGGTCTTCTAACTCATGTTTGTTTGTTTGTTAGCCACAAACAGTCTAACACCTCTAGACTTAAAAATAACTAGTTTTGCAAGTCATACTACTATACTACAAATAACATTAACAACTTTATACTTTAGCACTTAAAAACATGCATATGCTAACCCGCAAAGTTGGAAAAAAAGTCAACACATACTTTAGATAATCTAAACATTCAAAAGTAATTAAAAACATCAAATTGAACCTAAAATCTATTTAATTTAAGAATTAAACAATAAGATTGAAATACAAGTATATATAGTTATACATTACCTTGATAAACGAATTTGATCAAGTTGTCAACGTTGCCTGATGTTTGAAAAACGATAGGAAAATTTAAAAGAGAAGAAGAAGTAATTTCTCCATTTCTAGTGCAATGTGGCTTATTAACACAAGAAATATCAAAAGAAACTCCTGCAAAATCATAACCACGATACTCCAAACGATGCAAAGCATTGAAAAGCAATTGCAAAATGTAACCCCTATTTTTATTTACTTCGAAATTCACATATCCAAATATTCCACACATTATATATTTCTCTCGACACACAACCAATTTGAAAGGATAGATTGATAATGATATAACAAAAAAAAAATTATTTTTGGTGAGTGATATTTACTTTCATTTTCATTTTTAATGAAAGACATATATATATATATATATAGTTAGACTACTAAAGCTTGTCTCTTATGTCATTACGGAGAAAATTCTACGTGTGGATAATTAGACATAGCATATGCTGATAGAAGGAAGGAATTAATAATTTAATATATGTTTGAATTAATCTTCATTATTGGTTTTTTATTTATTATATTACATATATTACAGTAATATGATGAGATTGATAACACTTATGCATAATGAAACATTATCCCACGTGAACAGAGCATTGTCCACTTGTCAACATTTATTAATTATCAACTGTTGACTTCCATTAGTTTCATATTATGATAAACTACCTCCATAATTAATTACTTGCAACAAATCAATATTTTATATCTCACAAATAATATCCTTTTGTTGCAAGTAATCGATTACGGAAGTAGTAATTATCATGCCTCAAAGCATTTCATACAAAATATTGTTTATGTATTTATCCAAAAAATTATGATACCTTATATTCAATAGGATGTACAATACATGTGTTTTAAATGTCTTTTACACATAAGTATACTAGATAATGGCTCGAGTTTTGCTCAAGTTACTAATAAAATCAATCATGTAACTATTCGAAACAAAATTAACACACAATATTTTTATATAATAATTATCTAAATAGAAGTTTTCTAAATTAAATTTATGCAAATTACGTGATTAGCAGGAAAATTGTGATAGCGACTTCCATTTTTGTTTAGTAAATTGATTGATGAGTTGAGCTAATTTAAGTAAAGGAAAATTTTATCAAAATCTTTCCATTATCAAATCGTTGCAACTAATATGATACAGATATAATAATTTCAATTTTCAAGTTAGGTCATGAAAAAATTTGAACTTATCAAAGTGTTACCTCAAATTGGATTTTGAAAAGAACTTGATCTTAAAAGTGGCCCATTAATTAAAAAATATTGGGCCTGGTCAGATTATAAAGACCACCACAACTAAAATAAGTTA
This sequence comes from Suaeda aralocaspica, assembly GCA_016808085.1. Taxonomy (NCBI): domain Eukaryota; kingdom Viridiplantae; phylum Streptophyta; class Magnoliopsida; order Caryophyllales; family Amaranthaceae; genus Suaeda; species Suaeda aralocaspica. Next base: position 1,986,129 of record PYUH01000062.1, on the reverse strand, counting down.
ACAAATAACAATTACACCTCTCTTCCTTCCTTCTTCTGTTGTTCTTTTGCAACTGCAAACAAAAAATTGCAGAAAAACCCTAAAATCTCGAAATTCAATTTATAGGGTTAGGGTTTCCAGAAGCCAAACATTCGAAGATGACGCAAAAAGCAAATTTATTCAAAGGCAAACAAAAGAAGAAGGTAATTCCTCCAAATCGCCATGGAAAAGATACTCACATTCGCAAAGGTAACATACTCTTCTTTTCGCCATGTTCAAACTTAATTCAAGCTTTTTATTTTACCTTTTTTTTTGTTCAATGATTTTGTTTAAATTGAGGTTTTTGTGTTTGAATTGCAGGAAAAAGAGCGATTAAGCCGTCGAAGATCACTGTTGAAATGGATAAAGATAGGGTAAAGTCGTTTATTAACCTAATTGTTGTTTAATTGTTGATTAGTAGTAAGAAATTCATGAAAATTTGTGAGATATTGTTGATTTTGTAGTTTAGGTGAGAAGGATTATACAGTAGTTTATAAGTTACTATTCCATCGTAATTTTTATGGTCTTCGGTGAAATCTCATGTTAATTAGCATGATTAGTGTTTTTATTTATCAAATTAAGAATGTATTACTGCTCAATCTATTTCGAAGTGTCTGCACAATTGTAACTTAAGAACACTGTGGGGCGAAGACAATGCTGTGTTTCTTCTTTATGGAAGGAATTATGCTACTTTTAACGTTAGTCAAGGGAGATTTGGGTGTCCGTAAATTTTTGAGTTCTGTAATATTTTAGGTAGGAGTTGTTGGTGAGTGCCTCTTTGGATTTGTATATCGAACCAAGGAATGCTAACCTTTTTCTAAGGAAATTTATGTGTGATAATTTAGTGTTATGAACAAACCCCTCGGTCTCTTTAAGGTTTTGTATGTGGTAGATGGTAGCCATGTCTGCCATTTCGTCATATAATTAGGTTTTCCATTAGATCTTGTATTAGGTTGATAGGTTCTCCTCTGAGATATAGTTTTACGTAATATTAAGCTAGATTTATTGACAACAAGACCTATGAATATAAGTTTCTCGCATTTGAATTGTTTATAATGGATAGCTTGCAAATTGCATTTCAACTATCATTCCTTTCTTTTTTGGCAATGCTTTCTTTGTCATTGATATGAAGTGTTGACTCGATATAATAAGGACGGTGTTTTCAACTTCTCAAGACCTTGTCCATGTTCTGCCTTATTTTCGTTCCTTCTTTCTCCCACATGGTGTTGGTGATCCTACGTGGACCGTTTAGCCTCTAAATACTAGTATCTGCCCTCTAGTTTGAACTTATGAAATGATTCGGGCATTTGTTGTGCTAGTGTCTTATGTCCTTTATAGTTTCGCCTAACTTTATAGGGCCCTTTTTGTGACTAAAGTGTGTTGTAACTATGTCCTTTATAATGCCACCTAACAAGTTATGTCTAATTAGGCGTTTCTTTTTCTTTCAACACTATCTTATGTCCTTTATAGTGCCACCTGCTTATCTAGGTAGCCCCTCGTGATGCAAGGGCCATTATGTAAAATTTTTGGCCAAGTTTTTGAGGCTCGTGGAACCTCCAAAATGCATGAATCATAGCCATAGTTTTTAGTTTGTAGAGGGCCTCTCTGAGCTCTATCTTGTATTCGCTTCATCTTTCTCGCTAATGGTGATGATGACCTTAGGAGATCATAATCCTGGTTTTAGCCTCTAAAACTAATCTGTGTCCTCTAGTAAGGATTTTCAAATTGGGGACGCTGGAGCGTTTCTTGTGCTTCCAACACAGATTAATGTTCTTTATAGTATCACCTAACCATTAAGGGGCGCTGTCGTGACACAAGGCCGTCATGTAAATTTTCATCCATTGTTTTCATGGGATTAAGGCTTTGTTGTTGTTGTTTTCATGGGATTCCAAGACCTTAAAAAAATCAATTATAGTTGTTGTTGCCTGCTTTCAAAGGTTATCTATAGGCTCCATCTCATTTTCGCCTCATTTTTCTCCCGCATGTTATTGGTAAGAGAAAATTATAGCTCTATTGTAGCCTCTAAATTTTTGTGTCCTCCATTAAAGGTTTCTTATTGAGGATATGGACATTTCTAGTACTTCCTAGTTCCAGCATTATCCTATGTCCTTTATAGTGCTATTTTATGAAAGATATCAAATGTCTTCTTTGAATGAAGAAGTTGGTTGGGTTTTTTTTTTTTTTTTCACTACAGTGACCTAGGAAATCGTGGAGTCACTGAGTCATTAAAATGAGTCTGACTCATCAAAGAAGAGTAGACATGTTTGCAATTGTTATGATATACTCCCTTTATTACACTTTGTTGGCTATGTTTGGAAACAGAATTATACTGTTAAAATGATATCTTATTCTGGAGTTTTACGTAGTATAGGGAATTAGGGACTATAGGCCTACCATGTGAAATGTAACTTTTTTTGTTTACCATACACTGACCATAGTACATGGGAATTTAATTTCCTCCTATAAATATTTTCCAGTGTGTACTTCGGCAATGTGTAGCCTAATAGGTTTTCTGTTGATGTTATTTTTATAACTTTCTTCCAAAAACATGTCTGGTTATCACTTGTCGGTCGTGCTTCTAATCTTTGAAGAAGCTCCTCATAGTGGTTGGTGTCCTAGCCTCCTAGGTGGCAGTGGGACACTCAGTATAAGATGTTGCTCATTGAAGATCGGTGGGACACTTCATATAAGATGTAGGGTATTAAAGATCTATGTTGATGATGACTTGGGTAATACTAAGTTAAGGAGCTGATTGTTTGTGTTTTTGGAAATTTGTCTCTCTAGAGTTGTACTACTAATTTCCTGCCTTAGTCTGTATTATATTTTGCTCAAATGGTTTATTCTCGAAACTTCATATTTGTTACTCTGAAACATCTGCCATGTCTTTGTGTGGTGGTTTTTGAAATGGATAGGCAGGGAAGGGGATGTGCAAATTTGGTTTCATAGATGGCGTTACAGCGTTTAGACCCCTTGGATATTATCCCTCTGCAAATTTTAATCTTTTCTAAGAATTTGGTCCATTATACTTTCTTGACACTTTCTCTTTGAAATTATTCATCAGAAGCCTTTAAGAGCATAGATTGAAAGCTTATTCAGAATTCAGATGTGCCAGTTACTGTGGTCTACATGCTTCAGATGTTTGATTGAATTTGCATTGCTGTTCTCATTACAAGCACTCAACTGATTCCTGTTTCTTCGCTTTTCTGTCTTTTGTGTATTCAGGAGGTGAGCAAGTTCATAAACTACTGCAACGAAGTAAAAGCAGCCACGGTTGCTTGCAAGGATGGGGGACAGCTCTGCATTATTAAGACATCACAAGAACCCGGTTCACAGAAACAAAATCATAAGGAGTGACAATTTTAGATCGTACTACATGTAAATGAAGCTTCAGCAACAAAAAACCATACAGTTTCACTTGTTTAAGCAGTTATTGTATCCTTTTTAGGCTTGATTTCACCTCTAAAATCTGCTACTAGTCTGCAAGCTCAAAGGGTTGCTAAATTTTGCATCCATGAATTACTTGATAATTCTGAAATTTGTTTTTCCTTTTTTTTTGTTGTAACAGTCAAGTATTTATCTCTTACGGAGTTTAAAATTATAATATTCCTTCAATTATTAGCATGCGATTATTTCCCATTTCCAAGTAATTTAAGCAGTCAGACTATTAATTGCAAGATATTTTAGGATTCATCCAAAATTTGCAGGTGACCGTTGTTGCCTATCAATACTTTATCATCATCATGTCTCTTGGTATATCGGGCCCGGGTTTGGGCCTATGGGTTGTCGCTTGGAGCATTGGGCCCGGGTTTCGCAGTACTACGTAAGATTAATCATATAGCACATGAGTTTGTTTTTTTTTTTCAAAATAAATTACTGAATTAGCTCGTGTTTTTTAATAAGCCTCATGTAACATGCAAGATCCTTCATGTCCAATTATTTACTGTTTCGGATTTGATCATATGTGAAAATGCATACACCATATTAAAATAATAAAAAGTGGGGTCCATTGTCGTCTTTGACCATTTGACCTTTAAGTAGCGGGAAGCCGCCAAACTTTTTTTTCTCTCCACTCATTTGCTGCTTCTCTCTATTTTCCTTTTCTATTCAACTTTTTTTTTTTCCTATAAAAAAATAAATTAAAAGTTGAAGTTGATTTGTGTTTTGCCTAAGTAAGCTAGCTTGAGCCTTGAAGATTACTCCACAATTAGTCATCAAGAAAGAAGAACAAAGATTTAAATGTAACTGGAAATCGGACATTATTTTATCCATGATAATATAAAATAAGGGAATGATTTTGAATGATAAATATGAAAAGTGATGCTTCAGGAGGGTTGTCTAATTTATCAATCGACATGCATATTAAGTGACATTTTGGTAATTAAGAACAAATTTTGGAACCTTTATATTTATTTGTTAGTATATTAATTGGGGATTTGCTAAATAGAAACACGTTTGTGGCCTTGTGGGTTATATACTTATTTGTTCCATGCTCATTTTAGTGAATCCATAAGGTGCTATTATTTAAATATGCATTGATATTTATGTTAAAAATATCAATTAAGAAACTAGTATTTTCTCATGTTGTACTTTAGGTGAAAAAGGAGTGATACATCATACATGCCATATGGTGTATAGGGCTAATAGGAGTGTTGGAGTAGATTATGTAGAATATGGATAAAGAAGCATGTAGAGGCTTAAAAAGATTAAAAAAAAAAAAAAAAAAAATCCACAAAGAAGCTTGTGGAAGCTTAAAAAAAAAAAGAAATAAATTAACAAGTAAACAAAGATAAATTTGAAAATTGGAATTCAATAGAGGCATGTTTAGTTTCTAACTGTAAGGTAATATAGTAAATATAAACATTTTTGAGGGGCACTAACGGTAATATATATATATATATTACCGCCCTGTTTACTTTAGCTTAAAATTAGTTCAGTTCAGTTCAGCTCAACTCTTCTTTTATTTTGCTACTTATTAAATCCTTCATTAAAAAACTTTCAGTTCATGTCCAATCAGTTTAGTTTAGTTTAGTTGTTTTCAGCTGAAGTAAACAGACCCTACCCCTCAAAATTGCATATAACTAACATTAAACACTCTTAACATGCACTCGATTTATAACAACGTTGTTTAAAGGATTTGATGTTTTTCTCTTTTGATATTTTCCATATTCTTAGATATCTATTCCTAAACATAATTTGTGTTAGTAGCTGTTTTCTTTATATTATATCGACACTAAGGTGAGTACAGATTGTGATAAATTTACTGTTCATATGTAAGTATCTCTTATTTGGAAAATCCTCAGAATAGAAATACTTTTTTAAATGAAGCATTAATTACTTACGATTTTTATTTAGTTTCACAAAACACTCCATTTTAGGAAACGTTTAGCCATTTCCCGACTAGGCATTGTTTGTAGCACAACAAAATTGACAGTAAAAACAATTTTACTCCACTTCTGAGCTTTAAGTAGTGGACAAGATTGACTAAACGCGCCAAATACGAGCGTGACAAGTTAAAATGCTCCTATTTCACAACAAAAACTTTAATTTTTGTCCCCTTTTCTTTCATTTCCCCACAATATAACACCAACAACATATTAAAAAAGTTCTTACAATTATAAAAAAAAAAAACGTTTCCAAGTTTCCAATAACGACTCTCATCTTTTACTTTCCCTTCTCTCTCTCTCTCATTTTCTCTCTCCTAAATCCCAACCTTCTGGTCATCAACATCAGCTTCAATGGGAGCATATCAACCTGTAAAAAAAAAAAAAAAAATCCAATCTTTCCTTCAAAATTCCTCTGTTTTTTCTGTACCATAATCTCTTTTTTTTTTTTTTATTCTAATTACTCTGTTATATTTTTTTAATTTTACAGGAAACAGAGGATATCAAACAAAATGTAAATGAAGAATTCCAAAGAATGGAGGAAGAAATAGAAAACAAAGGTGATGATGTTGAAAAAGGTGATGAAAGAATGTACCAAAAAAACCCAAATAATATAAATTCAACACATTTTAATACTTCAATGTTAAGAACATTAAACCCTTATAATCCTTTAAGAGTTGTTATTAATGGTGGTGGTTCTAGAACTCCATTTTCAACTCCTCCACCTCCTCAGCCTCACCCTCCACCTTCTCGCGCGTATCCTCAACCCCCGCCTTCTCGCGCGTACCCTCAACCTCCGCCGTCTCACGCGTACCCTCAACCTCCTCCTCCGTCGTCTGAACCTCGCCTTATTCCTACAGCTACTCCTACTCCTCCTCAAGTAAGTGATTTTTAGCTCTTTTTCTCAAATACCCAGTTTTTAATTTGTGTTGGTTTTTCAAATGCTCTGTTTTCCTCTGTTTTTTCTAGGCTTTTACCCCGTAATTTATTGTTATTTGGATGCTCTGTTTTCCTCTGTTTTTTTAGCTTTTCCTTAATATATTGTTTTTTTTTCCTGGGTTTTTTTTTTCACTTTTCTGTTCTTAATTTGGGCTTTTTGATGCTCTGTTTTCCTCTGACTTTTGTGGGTTTAATTTGATGTTTTTTTTGGGTGTTTGTATTGGGGTTTATTAATAATTGATTTAGTTTAATGCTCTGTTTTCCTCTGTTTTTTTTTAATTTTATTTCTGGGTTTTTATTATATTTTTATGATTTTTATTTTTATTAATTTGGCAGCCAACAGTAGTAACACTGAATTCAAGAGGATACACAAACAAAATCTCTCTATTTTTATTTATATTACAAACAATTGCAGCAATTGGGTTAGTTGGATTTTTGATTTACAAAGCAATTGAAGGTTTTCTTCAAGGAGGTTCATTTAGGAGAAAAGAACAAAACATATTGAAGCATTATCTACCTCAAGTTGAAGCAGCTTCATTTTTAAGCATTATCTTAGCATTTTTATGGCAAAAAGCTGTTAGAGTTTGGCCTCAATTTATGATCCAATTCATTTTATGGGGTAGTTTTGTTGTGTCATTAGCTGCTGGAATTCTGTTAATTTGTTTCCAAAAACCATCAACTGATGCTTGTGGTGTTGCCCTTGTCGCTTTCGCAATCGGAAATGGTTTGTATGCTTGCTGGGTTACTCAAAGAACACATTTCTGCACCAAAGTCTTGATCAAGTCCCTTGAACCGGTGTCGAAATTTCCTGATTTGAATCACCCTACTTACTATATGCTTATATTTGGGTTTTTGTGGATGTCACTTTGGATTTTGGCTGTGATTGGAGCATTGAATTTCTACTTAACACCATTGGTTATAATTGGGTTAGTGTTGAGCTTAGCTTGGACTACTGAGGTGATGAGGAATGTGGCGAATTTAACAATAAGTAGAGTCATTGCTTTGTACTACCTTAGAGGAATGCAATCTAGCACTAAGTTTTGCTTCCAAAGAGCACTCACTAGGAACCTTGGGAGTGCTTGCCTTGGGTCGCTTTTCGTTCCTACTATCGAGTTCTTGAGGATCATATCTCGTGGATTGAATTTAGTTGAAGGGGAAGACGAGTTCATGTTCTCTTGTGCTCATTGTTGCTTGAACATCATGAACTCTATCTTTAGATATGGCAATGGTTGGGCTTATGTTCAGGTAATTTCTTTCTTCTTTGATCTTCAATAAAAATATTTAGTTTGTTCACATTTCTTGTTTAAACTTACCTAATTGTTAGTGTTCTTCAATTGAGTTTGAATTATGCAATTTAGAACATTTTGTTGAGAAAATCACACCAAAAATGCTGAAATTGGATATTTTGGTGACTAGCTTTCTTGTGCTTTTATGAGATTTTGTGGCTTTTCTATCTAGTGATGTATGGAACAAGCGTGACGCCACATTTTTTTTTGCTTCTTTTCAAGTTTCAATAGCCAAATTTCATGCTTGCACAAACTTCTTTGTTTATTTTGGTTGTTGCTTAAAATATTGGATTTCTTAGGATCATGTTGCATTTAGACTAGTGCATTCGAATTTAATTTGATTTTTTTAATGACCATTGAGTTGATAACGATCTACTTAGTAGTCTCATATTATCTGATCACTTAACTAATATATGTATGCAACTCATAGATCGCAGCATATGGAAAAAACTTTACAAAGTCATCAATAGATACATGGGCGGCCTTTGAGAGGCAAGAAATGGAGGAAATAGTGGATTCCGATATAACGAGTGCGGTGTGCTTCCTTTCCGGCATATGCAGCGGCTCGATTTGCGTGATAATGGTGGCGGCTTGGACTAATCATGTTCACCAAGGCTACACAGCCACCCTCTCACTCTTGGCCTTCTTTGTTGGCTACCTTATGGTTGGTAGTCGTTCCTTGACCTTTTATAAGTTTCACCTAATACACTATTATGCACATTACCCTTTTCTTATAAACTTTAATTATACTGTTTAATTATGTGACTATTTCATGCGCTAAATACCACCTATACTAGTCAGCACTTTTAGAGTATTCTCAAAAAATAAATTTTTTAAACCACTTTTCTTTTGTTAGAATACTTTGACTTTTGCATTGTTTAAATACTTGAAGTGCACAGTACGTCTTCCGTTTTTATTTACTTGCTATATATATATCTAAAAGGGAAATATCTAATTACTTGCTACATTTTTTCTCTTGGATTGTGGTTCATATACAAATATTTACAACTTTATCCTCATGTTTGTCATCTTCTTACTAATTTTATTCCTACTTTACGTCTTTACCCTTATTTTTGTCATTTTCTTCTTTAATACCCCACTTTTTCTCTCAATCATTCTACAAAGTTGTGGTCCTCATATAATTATTGTCTTGCATAAATAACCGATCCGAAAGCCAATGTAGCAAGTTAATAAAAACCAAGGGAGTAATAAATTTTACCATATTTGTTAAACTATTATGAAGTATAAAAGAAATTGCGGATTATTAGCATTAAACACAATTCAGCAAAAATGTATTGTTATCCTAACTTCGGTTATTAAATATACAAATTATAATCTTTGTTTATGCCCTTGTTATTGAGTAAATAAATCTAACTAACATACATTATCAACTACATTATATTGAAGTATTTCATTTCAACTAACCAAGTTAATTACATTTTTTTTTTCCAGACTCGGATAGCAATGGCATTGCCTCATGCATGTGTGAGCTGTTACTACGTATGCTATGCTGAGAATCCAGCCAACAGGCTGTTTGATAATACCATTCCTAGACGCTTAGAAATAATCAAATCTGGTCGCGATGTTGCTGCCCCGACTCCTAGGGTTCCTACTCGATTCAATCGATAAATTTACCTTGGTTAATCATTTTTCAACTCCGTATTATTTTGTACATAATTTTGATTATCAAAACATTTTCCCTGTACTGTGCGGGTAATTTTTAGATGATAACAACTAACGAATGTCTCATTTCATATTAATTATTATGATGAAATATGTTGGTGAACAAGGGACCTATAGTTGCAATTGCCAATTGGGTCATTTGGCTCATCTTCCATTAATATAATTAGCTAGTTAGGTAGCTTGACTAATTTTTTTTTTTTTCCTTTTCTTTTTATATATTTTATTTTGGGTTGTGTCCTTGTATTTTGTAGGAATTCTTTTTGTAAATACAAGAATTTTTCGTTATTAGTCAATAAATAATTAAATGTGAAAGTTACATGTGAATTTTCATTATTGCAATTTTATATTTAAGTGTAACTGCGTAAGGTTACATGTATTTGACTGTTTTTCAACTTTGCTCTTGCTAAATTTACAATATTGTAAATATTTTAAATTTTCATACATGGTAGTATGGTACAATACTATTCATGTGGATTCAATTGGTTTATTGGTGGAATAGTGATATCTTTTTATCATAAATGATTAAAGCCCACTATTGATTTTATATGGTGGGGAAAAAGATGATAAGGACTTATTGACTTATGAACAAGGGAAAGAATATTTATTTTTAGTGATTTAAAATTTTGTAAGAAATTAGGTGCCAAATAGATTAAAGATAAAGTCCCCAACTTTGATTCCATTAACAATAATGCAATGCTCAAAAAGTTCCTTTTACAATGATTATTTATTTTGCTTCTAAAGTGATGTTTTTGGCTTATTTTTTGGAGATACTAAAAAGAAAAGTTTATACTCACTTTTTGTAAAGATTTGATTCTAATCATCCCAACCATTACTAGTTTGATTCATTAGTTAGGTCAAGTTTATATACATTCAATTAGTGTTATTTGATTTAAATAGGATCTTTCGTGTACTAATTTGGAGTATTGATTTCACTATCATGATTACTGTATAATATTTGGTACGTGCCCTTGGATAGCATGCCAACTGGTGTTTAGATTATTTAATACTACATAATATTTAATTCTACTTCCAAAGACATAACAATACGTCATAAAAAGGATGATAACAATTTTTTAAACGGTTCTCGAAAAATTAAAGACAATTTTTTCCTTTTTCGAAAAAGTCTGTAAGAGGGATGATAACATGTCTTCAGGGGTCGAAATCGATCGTGTGTTGGTCCATAACACATGGCAACATGGCGAAAAAACGACGGTGCCCAAGACGGCTTATCCGGAGTCCTCAAACAAATAATATTATCCACTGTTTTTAAGGGTTCTGGGATTCAAAAAAAAAAAAAAACCTGCCAAAAATAAAAAACCGCTAAAAATTTTATAGGGTGCCCGTCTTGTCAAAAAAAGATCTCAAATCAAGCGATTCAAGGTGAAAAGGTCATAACAAGGATGATAACAAGTTTCTAGATAGTTCTGTAAGAGGTTGTTTTTCCCTTCTTTGAAAGAGGCTATAAGAGGTATCATAAGAGGTCTTAAGGGGTTGAAAACGATCGTAGAGAGACCTGAGGTGGTGCATTGCACGTAGTAAGAAAACGAGGTGAAAAAACAACGGGAGCCGGAACGACCTCTAGGAGGCCTGAAAAAAAGGCTATTATCCACTGTTTTTTGAGGATCCGGTTCCTAGAAAAAAAAACTGCCTAACATTTTTCGGGATGCCCGTATAGTCAAAATATAAACCCAGACCAAACGATTTGGGGTGAAAAGGTCATAAGAGTGACGATAAAAAGGTTCCCAAGCGGATTCGCAGGATGCTGTTTTCCCTTCTCCCAACAAGGCCATAAGAGGAATCATAAGAGGTCTTTAGGGGCTGAAACCGATTGTGGGGGGGGTCCTGAGGTGGTACGTAGAACACGGTAAGAAAACGGGGCGACAAAAAGACGGTGCCCAAGACGGCTCATCCAGAGGCCTCAACCAAAGGCTATTATCCACTGTTTTTTGGGGTTCCGGGGTCACACAAAAAAAATGTCGAAAATTATCCGGGGTGTCTGTACTCTGTATAGTCAAAATATGAACACAGACCAAGCAATTCGGGGTACAAAGGTCATAAAAGGGATGATACCAAGTTTCTAGACGATTTTGTAAGAGGTTATTTTATATTCTCTAAAAGAGGCCATAAGAGAGGTCATAAGAGGCCTTTAGGGGCCAAAACCGATCAGGGGATGTCCTGAGGTGGTCCATAGCACGTGGCAAAAAAAGAAACTAAGCAAATGAATGAAAGGGCCCAAGACAGCCCCTACTAAAGCATGAAACAAAGGCTATTATACACCTTTTTTCATAAGATTCCATAAGAGGGATCATAACACGTCTTTAGGGGTCAAAACGGATCGTGGGAAATCCTAAAGTGGTCCATAACATGTGGTAAAATCCGCCGAACAAACGACGGGACCCAAGACGACCCCTACGGTGACCCCAGACAAAGACTATTATTGACTTTTTTGAGGTTATGGGGTCGTGAAAAAAAAAATAATAACCAAAATCTTTTAGGGCGCCCGTACGGTCAAAATATGAATCCGAACTAAGAGATCCGAGGTGAAAAGGTCATAAGCGGAATGATAGCAAGGTTTTAGGTGGTTCCATAGGAGGCTATTTTTCCATTTCCGAAAGATGCCATAAGAGGGATCATAGTAGGTATTTAGGGGCCAAAACTTATAGTAGGAAGTTCTTAGCTAGTCCATAGCACGTGGTACAAAAAATTAGGTGAAAAAAAGACGGGACCAAAGACGGCTCTTGAGGAGGCCAAAAACAAAGGCTGTAATCCACTGTTTTATGTGGTTCTCGGGTCCTGAAAATAAACTGTCGAAAATTTTCTGGAGTGCCTGTCTGGTCACAATATGAACCCATATCAACCAATTTGGAGTGAAAAGGACATAAGAGGGATGATAACAGGGTTTTAGACAAATTTATAGGATGTTTTATTGCTTCGCCTGAAGAGGCCATAAGAGGGATCATAAGAGGTATTTAGGGGCCGAAACCGATCGTGGAGAGTCGTGAGGTTGTCTGTAGGACGGGATAAAAAATTGGGGCGAAAATAAGACGGGGCTTAAGACAACCTTTTTTGAAGGCTTGAAACAAAGGCTATTATCCCCAATTTTTTGAGGTTTGGAGGTCATGGAAAAAAGCTAGTGAACATTTTTCGCGATGCCCATATTGTCAAAATATGAAACAAAACCAAGTGATTCGGGGTGAAAAGTCCATAAGAGGAATGATAACAAGGGTCTACATGGTTCCATAGAAGGTTGTTTTTCCCTACTCTGGAAGAGGCCATAAAAGGGAACATAAGGGGTCTTTATGGCTGAAAACTATCATGGGGCACTTAGCACGTGGTTAAAAATAGGGGGAAAAACGACTGGGCCGGCAAGCCCCTTGGAGGCATGAAACAAAGGTTATCATCTACTATTTTTGTGGTTACAAGGTACCTGGAAAAAACAAACTATCGAAAATTCTCCAGGGTACCAATTTGGTCAAAATATGAACCACGACCAAGCAATTCGGGGTGAAAAAGTAATAAGAAAAATGATATAAATGTTCTAGACGGTTCCATAGAAGGCTGCTTGTCCCTTCTTCAGAAGAGGCCATAAGAGGTCTTTAGAAGCGAAAACCGTTCGAGGGGAGTCCCGACGTGGTCCGTAGTATATGGTAAAAAAAATTGAGCGAAAGAAATGCGGAGCCCGAAACGATGTCTACGAAGGCCTGAAACAAAGACTATTGTCCACTGTTTTTTGGGGTTCCGAGCTCCAGGAAAAAAACTACGGAAAATTTTTCGAGGTGAACGAATGGTAAATATAAACCCACACCAAACGATTAAGATTGAAAAGGTCATTAGAGGGATGATAACAAGGTCTAGACGTTTCCGTAGGAGGTTGTTTTTCCCTTTTTCGGAAGAGGCCATAAGAGAAATCATGAGAGGTCTTTAGGGGCTGAAACCGATCGTGGGGAGTCATGAGGTAGAAAAACTGAGGGAATAAAACACGGATCCCAAAACGATTCTTACGAAGGCCTGAATAAAAAAGCTATTATCCACTGTTTTTTGGGGTTTCGGGGTCCCGTGTAAAAAACTGTCGAAAATTTTCCAGGATCCTCACATCGTTAAAATATGAACCTCGACCAAGAGATTTGGGATGAAAAGGAAATAAGAGAAATGACAACAAGGTTCAAGACTATTCCGAGGAGATTGTTTTTCCGTTTTTTCAGAAAAGGCCATAAGAGAGATCATAACAAGCCTTTACCGGCCGAAACAGATCATAAGGGAGTGCTGAGGACCTGAGGTGGTCCATAAAACGAGGTGTAAAAAATAGGGTGGTAAAACAACTAGGCCCGAAACGACGCCTACAAAGGCCTGGAATAAAGACTTATCCACTATTTTTTGGGATACCAGGCTCTCAGAAAAAACCCGTCGACAATTTTCTGGAATGACTGAATGGTCAAAATAAGAACCCAAACCAACCAATTTGGGATGAAAAGGTAATAAGAGCGATGGTAACAAAGTTTAAGACAATTACGTAAGTCCTAGGAGGATGTTTTTCCGTTTTCTGAAAGAGGTTATAAGAGGGCGTTAGGGGCCGAAATCGCTCATGTGGAGTCTTGAGGTAGTCCATAAAACATAGTAAAAAAATCATGGCTAAAAAATGACGGAGCCCAAGACGACTCCTATTGGAGGCATGAAATAGAGGTTATTATCTACTGTTTTTTTAGATTCTTATAAAAAGCTCTACCTGATTCGTTGCACATCGATAATAATGTCATATCAGAACATATCAGAATTTTAGCCTCCTTTTTAACTGATTATTTTTGAAATAACTGATTATTAAATAAATGGCATGACAAAATGTAACCGAAGATTATTGAGGAACTGCTAATGTTGAAAGTGAAAAAAGTATTAAATAAGAGAAATGAAAACGCCATCAATCAGGTTTGAGTTTAGAAACGAGAAGCACGCATCAACTTCGCCTTTATGAATCATACAGAATACTACCTGTACTTAGAAAAATGACACTTGAAGCAGGTACATTCACATTAATAAATAATAATATTACCAGAAGAATCTACGAACTAGTATGACGTGAGAATTTTTTATTCAAATTTCATCAATCACACTCAATATTAGATACTTCTATAGCTTTGTTTACGTAGACATGTAGATTTACAAATTTATGGTAACACTAGATAAGTGAGAAGATAACTCAACATATAGATGGAAAGGAAACGAAAGACGGACATCTATTTCCTTCTGTATCTCTATCATTTCCAAGGGGTAGCGTTTTTAACATCGAGATAAAAAAATTTCTCATCCCTTAAACCAAATAACGACTTGAGTCTCTATTTTTCTCGCCATTACTCCTATCCAAAAAAAAAAAAAAAAAAAAACCAAAAAAAAATTTTTCCATCTTTTAAAACTCCANTACATGGTTCCATAGAAGGTTGTTTTTCCCTACTCTGGAAGAGGCCATAAAAGGGAACATAAGGGGTCTTTATGGCTGAAAACTATCATGGGGCACTTAGCACGTGGTTAAAAATAGGGGGAAAAACGACTGGGCCGGCAAGCCCCTTGGAGGCATGAAACAAAGGTTATCATCTACTATTTTTGTGGTTACAAGGTACCTGGAAAAAACAAACTATCGAAAATTCTCCAGGGTACCAATTTGGTCAAAATATGAACCACGACCAAGCAATTCGGGGTGAAAAAGTAATAAGAAAAATGATATAAATGTTCTAGACGGTTCCATAGAAGGCTGCTTGTCCCTTCTTCAGAAGAGGCCATAAGAGGTCTTTAGAAGCGAAAACCGTTCGAGGGGAGTCCCGACGTGGTCCGTAGTATATGGTAAAAAAAATTGAGCGAAAGAAATGCGGAGCCCGAAACGATGTCTACGAAGGCCTGAAACAAAGACTATTGTCCACTGTTTTTTGGGGTTCCGAGCTCCAGGAAAAAAACTACGGAAAATTTTTCGAGGTGAACGAATGGTAAATATAAACCCACACCAAACGATTAAGATTGAAAAGGTCATTAGAGGGATGATAACAAGGTCTAGACGTTTCCGTAGGAGGTTGTTTTTCCCTTTTTCGGAAGAGGCCATAAGAGAAATCATGAGAGGTCTTTAGGGGCTGAAACCGATCGTGGGGAGTCATGAGGTAGAAAAACTGAGGGAATAAAACACGGATCCCAAAACGATTCTTACGAAGGCCTGAATAAAAAAGCTATTATCCACTGTTTTTTGGGGTTTCGGGGTCCCGTGTAAAAAACTGTCGAAAATTTTCCAGGATCCTCACATCGTTAAAATATGAACCTCGACCAAGAGATTTGGGATGAAAAGGAAATAAGAGAAATGACAACAAGGTTCAAGACTATTCCGAGGAGATTGTTTTTCCGTTTTTTCAGAAAAGGCCATAAGAGAGATCATAACAAGCCTTTACCGGCCGAAACAGATCATAAGGGAGTGCTGAGGACCTGAGGTGGTCCATAAAACGAGGTGTAAAAAATAGGGTGGTAAAACAACTAGGCCCGAAACGACGCCTACAAAGGCCTGGAATAAAGACTTATCCACTATTTTTTGGGATACCAGGCTCTCAGAAAAAACCCGTCGACAATTTTCTGGAATGACTGAATGGTCAAAATAAGAACCCAAACCAACCAATTTGGGATGAAAAGGTAATAAGAGCGATGGTAACAAAGTTTAAGACAATTACGTAAGTCCTAGGAGGATGTTTTTCCGTTTTCTGAAAGAGGTTATAAGAGGGCGTTAGGGGCCGAAATCGCTCATGTGGAGTCTTGAGGTAGTCCATAAAACATAGTAAAAAAATCATGGCTAAAAAATGACGGAGCCCAAGACGACTCCTATTGGAGGCATGAAATAGAGGTTATTATCTACTGTTTTTTTAGATTCTTATAAAAAGCTCTACCTGATTCGTTGCACATCGATAATAATGTCATATCAGAACATATCAGAATTTTAGCCTCCTTTTTAACTGATTATTTTTGAAATAACTGATTATTAAATAAATGGCATGACAAAATGTAACCGAAGATTATTGAGGAACTGCTAATGTTGAAAGTGAAAAAAGTATTAAATAAGAGAAATGAAAACGCCATCAATCAGGTTTGAGTTTAGAAACGAGAAGCACGCATCAACTTCGCCTTTATGAATCATACAGAATACTACCTGTACTTAGAAAAATGACACTTGAAGCAGGTACATTCACATTAATAAATAATAATATTACCAGAAGAATCTACGAACTAGTATGACGTGAGAATTTTTTATTCAAATTTCATCAATCACACTCAATATTAGATACTTCTATAGCTTTGTTTACGTAGACATGTAGATTTACAAATTTATGGTAACACTAGATAAGTGAGAAGATAACTCAACATATAGATGGAAAGGAAACGAAAGACGGACATCTATTTCCTTCTGTATCTCTATCATTTCCAAGGGGTAGCGTTTTTAACATCGAGATAAAAAAATTTCTCATCCCTTAAACCAAATAACGACTTGAGTCTCTATTTTTCTCGCCATTACTCCTATCCAAAAAAAAAAAAAAAAACGAGCCAAGAAAAGTTTGTCCATCTTTTAGAACTCCAAACAGCCAAATTCTCAAAGAGATATACAAAAGGTTAATTTCTCTTAAAAACTAGCTCAAACATTTAAGAAATAACCTTGACATCTACGACCTCCGTTTCTTTTTATTTATAACGATAAGTCATTTTCCTGTCAAATCATTGCAAATAAGAAGAAACATTAGTATTAGGAATCACATTTTACGCCTTACAACACTTCATGGTAAGCTTGCAGCACCTAAATTTTCCTGACCATGCGATAATATAATTGTAAGCACTTGCAAGTGCTTGGTGAATGAATGGAAAAGTGAGTAACAAATGCCGTAACACACGCAATATGAGACGAATCAAAGTCACAAAGAACAGTACATAATCTTCTAGAATTCTACTGTATAGCATAAAATATTCCATCTCAAGCAAATCAAATCAGATCAAATAATTATTCAAGAATATGCTTTGATTAATCAAGATCCAAATTGGCCTGACCAATCAGTTGCATTACTAGACAACATCAATTAATCAATTAAAGTATTTTGGGCATGACAGAAGGCGTAAATGTCAAATAAAATATCACGCATAACATAATTCACATCACCAAAGGCATAGCAGGTCCAAACAATCAACATGCTATGATCTCAATTCAATTGAATAATCAGAACACAAGATTTCGGCTCTGTAATACTCATAAATAATTTTGACCTTATGTTGACATGAAATTACAATTAAGGATAAAAACTTAGAAGAGAACCCATTCCAAGCACCTGTACAGATCCAGTAAACCACGGCAACAAATGACCAAACATAGTGAGGCAATGTAAGTAAGCAATGCATCAAAAAGGTTCTTAATCATATATGAGCAATTGTGTGCAGAATTTTTTTTTTTCTTTTTGATAGTTGTGCAAAGTAACTAGAAAATCCAAGCCCACGAGAAAGCTTGCAGCAGCTAGTAGCTTTATAAGGACCTAATAGATTCATACCGCCATTATTTCTCCCCTGATCATGTACCCAAAGAAGGGGGTTTGTCCTCTTTCCTCTCTCTTCTGTCCCAACTCTCCCTTCATTTCCCTCTCTGAGTTCTAACCAAACAAAGGGAAAAGGTTCATCACCTCATGGAGAAATATTTTATGAAAATTCTTCTACATAACAAAAAATTATCATCTAAAACATCTATTGTTAAGTTTTCTCTTTTTAAAACCCCCAAAAGAAGCAGCCAATACTGTAACACTGAAAAATCAGGCTGATAACCATCAAAAATCAGGGTCAGTAGTCTATACTCAATCGACACATATAACAAAGGGTGCACCTATTGACTGTCGAAGTTGGTATATTTTTGCACAACTTTACTATATATATGTGCTTCGAGCTCGAGATTGCAACAATGCAACTTATAGATACTAACAAAAAAAAAACAGCTGATAGGGCAGCAGAAAGGCAATCAGAACTCATAATAAACTAGTCAACTTCCACAAAGTTATATATAATCACAAGGGCCATTAGATACTAACATTCTTAACTATTGCTCTCAAATCAAAGATATAGCAGTAAATACCCATTTCAACCATGGAGTAAGTACATTTATCAATGCCTCTTAATGAAATTTTGTTCAGTCTCAGTAGTATTCCAATAAGATGATTACTTGAATACTTAGATTATGGATTAGCACATATGACAAGTATCCTTATGACCAAAGGCTATAGGCTTCATCATCATAATCAAAGCCTTAATCTCAAAAAGATATGGTCGGTTGCATGAGCCAATACTCATCCCCTATAGTCATTCACAAAAAACTTTCTTCTCCACTCATCACTATCTAATGCTGACTAAGATTGTAAACCAAACCTCATCATATCCTTTCAAACTCCATCCATCCAACTCATCTTTGGTTTCCCTCTAACTCTACAGAGGTCTTTGTTACTCAGCTTTCTATCCTTCTAGCAGATGCATCTCTTGATCTTATTTTCACATGCCCAACCTCACATAACGAGTTCTCTGTATTACATCCTTACTATCAGCAACCCCAACTCCAACTTTCTTCCTAGTATCTACATTTCTTACTTTCTACTTCAAAGTGCTACCATGCATCCACCAATTATAAGCTTCAATTAGCAAATATATCATAATGACTCTTAATCTAAAAGTCCCAAAGTAAAGCAAACAAAATATGCAAAGTGGTAAAAAGGGTGCACCAATTGGTTATCAAAGTTTGTATGAATTTGCACATCTCTTTTACATATATTCTTCAAGCTTGACATTGGAAAGGAACTCAAGCTCATTATACTTTAGACAACCAAAAATCTGTTAATGATCACAGGGGCCATTAAAACCTAAAAATTTTCTGAGTATTGCTCTCAAAACCTAGATATAACATCGAAAATCCCATTGCAATCATGGAGTCAAGTTACACATTAATAAAAACTCCTTTACAATAATCTACCCAGTCTCAAAATTACTTCAATAAGAAGATTCCTTAAACAATATTGGATCAACACAAATGACATGTATCCTTGAAATCACATAGTATAGGCTTCAATTTGCAAATATATCCTAACAACACTCTGTTGCCCTTCTAGCAATCCATAAGTCCCAAGGTAAAGCCCTCACAATTAAAAGCTTAGAGAAAGAACCATGCTGTCTAAGCACCACATTATACTAACTCAAGCATTTCTTTCAAATCTGATTAAGGGTACACCACACCTAACCTACATGAACATTTCATTAAATAAAAGGTACTCCATAACCAACAATCGTGTATCACACCTATTTGTAAGTCTTCCTCCAAAACTCCAATACAGTACCATACTGATGCAGAGTTGCAGACAAGGCTCAATGGTCTCTACTAGCACACGATAGTGCAAAGGGTGAACCTGTTGGCCAAGGCAGTTGATATGGATTTGCACAACTTAAACACATCCTTAAGCTCAAAATTGCAACAATTTAACTAAAAGATACAGACTAAAATGGCTGATTAGACAACTCATGCCTCTGTTAAACTCCAAAATGAATCCAAAAAATTCTAAATGATAAAAAGGCCATTTAGATCCAGATTTCTGCATTTGAATCTAATATAATGGCATAAAAGCATTGAGATACCCATTGCAGCCACAGATTTTTTAAGCAGCCCGTTCACAAAAAACCACTTCACAACAAACTATCCACAAACCTCATAGGACCTTCGGGAAGAAGAATGACAATACAACTTATTATCATGAATGACTTTTATCCTTGTGATCAAAGAGTACAAGGTTTCAATTTGCAAACATATCCTAACAACTCTCCATCGCTCTTTCCTCAATTCGAAAGTCCAAAGTTATAAGCCCAAAATGTAGGGGCCAGAAAAAAACATCTAATACTTCGTGGAATCATTCTAAATCTTAGCAGGAGGAATCACCACACGTAATCTACAATGGCATTTAGCCAAATAGAAGGCAACCTCACAACAATCTAATTAGAAATTACAATAGAAAACATCACCACTACTAATAATTTAAACCACATCACTATCCAAGCCTTCTCTTTCCCCACCCGAACGTCAACAACCACCAAACCTTTCCTCCACAATACCCATCACAAATCCTCAAAAACCAATTTTTACCACTCAAAAACATCCAGAAACGCTAAACTAATATCTACATATTATTATAAATATCACCTAATAACCTCTAATAACCAGAATTCCAAGCAATCAAATATATATGCAAGAATAGCAAACATTTTCCCAATAAATATCAAGTTCTGAACTTCTCATTACCGCAATACATTACAAAAACACAAATTTTCAAATAGACCATTAACAACAAACTACCCAAATCCAACATCATCATATCCTTTCAAACTCTTTCCATCCAAGTCATGTTTGCTTTCCCACTACCTCTATAGTAGTTTATTGTTATCCCAACCCCTTATCCATACTAACCCGTGCCCAAACCAACACCAGTTATTCGTAATTAATCCTAACTATTGGCAACTCTAGCCTTCTTACTAATATCTACATATTTTATTATGTCCCTCAAAGTGTTACCACACATTCACCAAAGACTATAGGCTTCAATTTGCAAATTTATCATAATGACTATTAATTGCTCTTTCATCTGACAGTCCCAAAGTAAACCAAACAATATATAAAAGTGGTAAAAAGGGTGCAACTATAGGCTATCAAAGTTGGTATGAACTTGCACATCTTGAATATATACTCAAGCTCGTAATTGCAACACTTTAACTAAAATATAAGGATTCAAATGGCTGATTAAATATGGGACTCATGCCTCTGTTAAACTCCAAAATGACTCCAAAAACCTCTAAATGATAAGAAGGCCCATTAGATCCAGATTTATGCATTCAATTCTAAGGTAATGACAGAAAGCATAAAGACACCCATTACAACCACAGATTTTTAAACAGACCGTTAAACACTTCTTCACAAAAAACTATCCACAACCTCATAAGAACTTAGGGAAGAAGAATGACGATACAACTTATTATCATGACTGACTTTTAGCCTTATGATCAAAGACTATAGGTTTCACTTTGCAAACATATCCTAACAAATTCCCGTTACTCTTTCCTCAAATTGAAAGTACAAAGCTATAAACTCAAATTTTAGAAGCTTGAAAAAATAACTACATTGCCAAAGATACCCAATATATAATTCTTATCATATTAAATCTTAGCAGGGGGAAGCACCACATGTAATCTACATTGGAATTTAGCCAAATGGAAGGTAACTTCACAACAATTTGAATAGAAATCACAATCGACTACATTACTACGAGTTTACTACTAATTATTTAAACCACATCACTATCAAAGCCTTCTCTTTACCTACCCAAACGTTGACAACACAAATTAAAAAGTTCGTCTACTATCAAAAACTTACCTTGCAACAAAAACCAAACCTTCCCTCCAAAATTCCTAACCATCCCAAATCCTCAATAACCAATTTTTGACACTCAAAACATTCACAAACACTAAACCAATCATTCTATCCAATCAAACCAACAACCAAAACACATAAATTGCAAGAATCAACAATTCAACATTATAATCGGATTAAACATCACCTACTAACCTCTCATCATCACAATTCTAAGTACAAAAACACATATATATGCAAGAATGGCCAACATTTTCCCAATAAATATCAAGTTCTCAACTTCTCATTACCACAATTCAAGTACAAAATCACGCAAATAAAAAAATAAAAAAAAATAAAAACACCATTAATCACAATATATCAATTTATTACAACCAAAAATTACCAACAACAATAATCATAATCTAACCATCAATTTTACCTCACTCCGCTTTCGCCCCCACCTTCGCCTCACCACCACCACCACCCCCCGAACAACACCCACCACCATGATGATGATGCCCGTGTCCATGTCCATGCCCGTGCCCATGCCCATGGCCGTGGCCTGATTTCCCCTTCAACTGCTTCCTCATATCATACGCATCTTCACCATCAGCATAATACTTCGCTTCAATATCATGAATCTTATACCCTAACGTTTCGGTATACAATCGAAACGCCGCACGATTACTCTTCCTTACATGCAATGAAACGTACTCCGAACCGTAAACCAACTCCATCGCCGCTTGCGCCGCCGACATCAGCTTCGTCGCTAACCCTAATTTCCGATGAGTTCGAAGAACTGCAAGTGAAGTTATATGACCATGGCATTCTGAGCTTTCTTCCTCCATTTTTGCCAACACATAACCTACGATTTTACCGTTGTAATCTTCGGCGACGTAGAGAAGTTGCGGCCATGAAAGGATGTGGTAAAGGTAGTACTTCATTTGGTAGTTTTCGGGTAAACACAGGAGATTGCATGCTTGCATTTGGAGAAGATCGTCTACTGTTGCTTTCCTTATGCAAACCATTTTTTGATTTTTTTGACCTTTTGAGGAATTTAGGGTTTGAAATTTGGGGGTTTGATTGAGTGGAAGAAATTCTAGGGTTAGGGTTTGAGATTTGGGGATGATTTTGGGGGAAACGATGATGAGAGTGTTGGGACTTCGGAGAGCTTATGGTTGAATGTGGGCCTTTTATTTTGGGCCTTAGAATAATCCAAAATCTATTTACTATTAACACATGTTTACTAGGAGTGTGCATAATTTTCCCTTTTCGGATTTTCGGTACGAAAAATTAACAATTTAATTCGAAAATTACAACTTCTACTTTTAGAGGGGAGAAACTCGAGTTGGAAACGGAACATAATATAATTTGGATTCAGATTTCAGAAAGTATCTGATACCTGAAAACGCACCACTTCAAATTGTTTACTATAGTGTACATCACATTTTTTTTTTTTACTTTTCTAGTTGCAAACTTACGACGAGGTTTATGTGCATAATTAGGCGATTATTTGATTCATTTCGATGTGAGTTTGCCTATCTTATTTTTGCTAATATGATTATTAGCAAACATGAAAACGTAAATTTTGAAGCAATAAGAAAACAAATTATATGTTCGTAGTGTTTTTGTGTATATGTTAACAATAAATTATTAGGAAAGATTATTCAATATATTTTAAATTTTCAAATTACGATTGATTAAGCAAGATATTGTGAAACTTAAGAAGAAGAGTAGAAGGTTAACTCCATATAGCATTCATCCCTAATCATTTGAACATTATACAAATACAAAATGTATACCCAAAATGCAGTAAATACAATAAATGTCGAACCCCTTTATTTTTACTCCACTTTGATCGTTAATATATGTAATTACGATAGTATAAAACCCTGATAAATTCATATTAATTATCCAAGTGACTAGTAAATTCTTTCTACATCAGCCGCGGAAGAAACAAAAAACAATAAGCAACGTTTTCAAAGAATATACAAGTGAAGGCCTATAATTATTTCAAAAATATATGAATCAACAATTAAAATTATTTCAAAAACATATACCTAAAAATAAAATTATTTCAAATTTATATGCACCTAAAAACAAAATCTCAAACTAATGTGTTCAATCAACAAAATGCAAGCTCTTAAGTATCAACACATACGATAATTCGAAATCACTATACAGCATGCTTAACAATAAGTTAAGCATTAAAAGATATCAAATAATAGCTCAATTTGATATAGAATACACTTTCCCACCTTAGAGCTACATTCTAAATTTATTGATAATGAATTGGGCAAATCCGCAGGTAAAAACCAGATCCTAAAACTGGAAGCATCAAGCCTAAAAAAAAAGAAAATCTTAATGACTTTTGTTGAATCTCCATACTCTGATGTATTCCGAGTTGTCAGTGGTGACAACTTTCCCCATCCCAACAGCTAAGCTACTTATAGGTGACTGTAATCGCCGAGCATTAACAATGCCAAGATTAGGAAAGTTGCCATGATTAGGAATGTTGCCATGATTAGGAATCTGATTAGGAACGTTGCCGTGATTAGGATTAATGACATAATAAGGATAATCGCCCCGAATGTTGCCTCGAATGTTGCCCCGAATGGGAGGAATGTGGTTGACACCAATGGGAGGAATGTGGTTGACACCAATGGGAGGAATGTTGTCGCCACCGATGTGAGGAACGTTGTTGCCACCGATGTGAGGAACGTTGTTATTGCCACCAATGCCACGAATGTTACCACCATATTGAGGAGCAATGAAACCACCAAAGTGAGGAGGATTGTTGCCACCAATGTTCGCATCTACTGTTATCCTCTTCACCCTCTTTCTTTCAATGTAACCGAACAAGCTATTTCTTGACGTTATTTTGGCTTTGCTAGAATCTAATACACACCTTGTGAGTATCTCCCCAGTATTATGATCCAGAATACGCAGACCATCCCTGCCACCAACTACCAGCGTTGATGTGTCATTTCGGAGAAATTGCATTGAAGATATATCTGAACCTGCCCGTTTTGACCATAGAGATTGCATTGTCCTACAAATTGGTAAGCAGGTGAATACTAAATCAGACCAAAATGATTATGTGCTTTAAGAATGATAACACAAATCCATAATTATATTATTGAAGTTGTGACAACACAATTTCACCAAAAAATAGAAGTTCGACAACAATACCTGAGGTCCCAACAGGCTACACAACCATCAATTGATCCAGCAAACACCAAGTGAGAAGAAGGATTGTAACACACAGCCCTCACAGCTGATAAACAACAAAATTAATTATCTTTAATGATCAAGCTGAAAACAGTCACATATTTTGTTAGACGCAGTACTTCGTACAAAGCATCTCATGATTATTTACACCCTGGATGTGTTAAAATCTATTTTACAACCTGGTTCTCAAAAACCTATTGCAGTCTTTCTCCTTCATATAGGCTTGAATCTGGCAGTGAGTAAACCCACAAGCACAGTCCTCAGGACCAACTATATAATTTTATTGTTGTGTATGTGCATTGACGGGGGGG
>PYUH01000062.1:1863143-1959403 GCA_016808085.1 Suaeda aralocaspica | reverse complement strand
GGGGGGGTGACAGTAAATACCTCGTATTAACTACAAGTTGCATATAGTGAGGATATAAATCCAATCATCACCTCTATTATTGTTGACCCTTAATGTAGAAACTTGCTGATCAGGTGATTGACCAAATACAGTTACGCTTCCATGGATCGAACCACTCACAATCAGTTGACCCTCTCCCAAAGCCAAACAAGATACAGGAGAGTTGTTCATCCTGCCAGGTCAAGAACAAAATAAGCATTGGGTTCAAAATCCAAGCATAATTTAAAAAGAAAACATTAAACCAATAAACCAGAATATTGATACATGTGAATGTTTCCATGGAAAACTCTTCGGTTCTGGCAAACAGATCATAATTACGGCCTTAGAATACTTGGGAGCATACCAATGGAATGAAAGAAATATGAACAATAAATATAATAAAGTCAAGGATATTAGCAGTGACTAGATCCAGAGTGAGTTTAAACACTTGGTGAAAAGATGTGATAATCTTGATTATAGCTGGAAAAATTAGTCTATGTCCTGATATTAGACAACCATTGAAGATATTCAATATTTTGCACATCAATAGATCAAAAGTCAAGAAGTAAATGTCATAGTGGTGTTTGTCGCTTGGGATCAATTTTATGTTTCTTGAAAAGTCTTTCTTGAAAAAATAAAATAATAAAAGCCACAAAGAAGCCAAAATACGAATTACTGAATTATTTGAGGACAATTCTTACTACGAAGTATAAAAAAAGAAAAACTTGACTAAAGCCAGGAGGAAGCTGTAAGACAAATTACCGAATTATTCGAGAACACCTTTTACTGTACATGTCAAATACCCTTATTCCACCATCAACACAGCCAACGAAGGCCTCTGGATCCAAGTACCTTCAATAACACAACACAATAGCATGAGTAAGAATAACAAAGAAGGTTTGTAAACTGTGTCAGACAGCTAAACTTTTAATAAAATCAACGCCATTTGGACAGCTAAACTTGCTGTGATCCAAAAGTATCGGTTCTAACTTTACTTCACCCCCTTCCCCCTCAAAAATTAAGGACACAATGCAACCAATAATGCACATATAAATATGAAAACACAGAATAAAAGCAAAGAGACCTCGTTCATGAGCAACACAGTATCTGCTAAACATTATTGTTTAAATTTACACATAACAATTATCAAACATTATTGGATCAAATGAAAATTTCACACCAGTCACTAACACGTACGCCGTAAGTCTTGACGTTGAAGCTGAAACTAGAGGCACTGTTGGTTTTTTTTTGGGGGGGGGAGGGGGGATATTAGGGAGCCATAAGGGCAAGTTGTGAGAATCAATCCAGGGATATCTTGGAGTAAGCTCTAACCAACTGAGCTATTGAGAAAAGCTTCAAGTAATCGAGCTATACAAACAGAAAGCTATAACAACTTAACAAGACTTCACAGCCATGAGAATATTATACCAAAAGGTGAGCTGGAATAACAGAAATAATTATAATTGTGCAATTGAACCAAGAGATAACAACTTAACAAGACTTCTCAGCCATGAGAATATTATACCAAACAGAAAGCTGGAATAACAGAAATAATTGTAATTGTGCAATTGAACCAAGGGATAAACAATTGGTAGCTATTGATGCAATGACGCATGATGATTAGAGCTGAGTACATCTAGAAATTGGTAAGTGGTCAATATAAAATCAAGTAATTCCATACATGCAAGATAAACCCTTCAACCCTTTTCTCCGCTTTATCATGAAAATGTTTACCATTAACTGCCTCATCATTTAAAATTTAAAAAGGAGCAGCATTCACTTAAACATCAATTCTTCTCATTTATTTTGGGGAAAAAAAGTAAGTTACTAATAAGATGGCAAACTCAATATACCTCATACACGTGCCCTTTGGGAATGTGTTTGCTTGAAAAGGAAAAACACAACGGTTTCCATTGCGTCTCCATATACATAAACGGGTCCCTATTAACCCAACAACCTGCAGAATATTGAAAAGTATTTCAGCTCTTATGAAGGAAATAGATCCATCTTAAAAGGCTGGAGAACAAATGTTAAAGTAGGGAAAAGGAGACAAAAGAGCTAAGAAGGTGATTTAATTACAGCACAACCTATGGCCAGAGGGGGTCACTTTAAGAAACATTAGTTATAAAGTTGAAACCGATACAGTTAATCAATGGCATGTCTAAACTACCAGTCCTCTACATTACCTTGCTCTCATCAAAATCAAAATCGACCAGAGGGTCCAGGTCAGAGAGAGAATACTCTTCCAAGCATTTATAATTATCTGATGACCATAGACGCATAACCTGGTACCAAAGAAATAAAAGAAAATAGATAATATTGAATTTGTGAAGGTAACTGGGCGCATAAAAAAAACGGAAACAATAAAATGAAGAAATTTCAAAGAAATCCCGCCAACTATGATCCTTATAGATTTTGGTGGGAGTCACCACATTAACATACATGGGCATATAGAAACTGAAGAGAAAAGTGCAGCATAGCTAAGGGATTCATACCTTGTCACCTACACCAGTTAGAATCAGGCCCGCCTTCATTCGGCATCGGCTGACCCTAAATGAGAACAAGGATAGAAATAAAATTCCTCGTCAGAGAAAGTCCATATGAGATAGAGATCATAGGAATTTTTTAACTAGCAAAACTATAGTAACAAAATAAGCATTTGCTATCCAAATGAAGATGCAAGCAAAAGGTATTTCCCTCTAGCATTTTTACGCCAATCATGGATAGATTATTATTACCTAAATTTGGGAGGGGGGAGGGATAATGAATTTCGAGAAAGAAAGAAAAGGGCATTACCCAGCTGTGTGACCTTTCCATTGATCAACAGCAACAGATCCTTCAACAAGAACAGACCTATGATGCTGCAATGCCAGATCCTCAAGGAACGCATTCAACGGTCTTCCCAAGTCAACTGATGAGTTGGAGGCATTGTTGGCCCATTGCTTAAGGTACAATGAATGCAACAATTTAGAGCTACCAATGATTGAATTCCTTCAGCCAAACCAAAAAAGGTTTCTTAGTTGTTAGGGAAAGAAATCATTCACTTTAATAAACAGGCGCGCACATAGAGTGATGCAATCACAGCTACAAATAAAAAATAGGGAAATCTTATCATTTTATTAAAGACGTGTCTACTTCTTAAACATTCAAATCTATCAAAATAGATTCAATACTCCCCAAAAAGGTACACAATTCCGTAATTACTAATTAGCCAAAACC
Organism: Suaeda aralocaspica; assembly: GCA_016808085.1. Classification (NCBI taxonomy): domain Eukaryota; kingdom Viridiplantae; phylum Streptophyta; class Magnoliopsida; order Caryophyllales; family Amaranthaceae; genus Suaeda; species Suaeda aralocaspica. The sequence continues at coordinate 1,956,166 of PYUH01000062.1, read as the reverse complement.
GTCACTACGACACTCGAATGATGACACAACTGAGTTCATTTCGCAGCAATGCTTCGAAGACAGGTGAAATTAATATACTACCTCAGATCAATGAGGTAGTAGACATAAGCCAAAGTGTTTTATATCCATAATTCTGGAGTATTTTTGTCTACATGAAACTTTTGACAGAGTAAACGCAAATCAAAACAACCATGATCATACAATCCCAGAAAAACCTAATTAAAATTAAAACCCTAAAACTTTAAAAAGATCATAAAACTCAGTAAAGTAAAAATTATGGAAAACCCAAAAGAAACAAAGGTAAAAAAACATGTCTTGCATAATTAAATTTGATAAATAGCCAAAAAAAAACATCTTTTCAATGAACATAACTAAATTAAACAGAAAATTTAAAAACCCTAAAACAAAAAAAAACTCTTTTGATATAATCAAAAAATAATTCAATAACAAATTGTAAAAACCCCTTTTATTTTAATCAAACAACATGAAATTTGATCAAACAAAAACAACGACTTTTTCAATGAACTAGCTAAATTCAATGAAAATAATAGATTTTCCATCTTTTGTTATACCTAAAAAATTAAAAGAAATTGAACTTCTATCTAAACAAAAATACCCAAATCATTCAATTAATCAAAATTCAACAACATGCAAAACAATTAAAATCAAAATTCTAGTAATTAACACACAAATTAAGCCCTAATAAAAATTAAAATTAAAAAAGTAAGAAAATTTAATACCATGATTTGCAGACAGAAGAAGAACGCACGAGATCAAAGAGGTCAAGGAAAGAGAAGATGATGCAAAGGATATCATCATCAAGTGATTCGATGTTGAATTTTTTGTGATTTTGATTTGGGGTTTCACTACTGTTCTTTGGTTTCATCTCTCTCTAATCTTCTTCTCAACTGCCTTCTTTCTTACTCCCTTTGGTTTGTTTGTTTGTTTGGGGTTTTTTTTTTTTTTTTCGTTTAAATTCGCACAAACAAAGTGTTAACCTGGATTATTTGTGGATTTATAGGGGGTTTAGTTAACTTCCGAAAGAATGGATAAACCTAATTGGTGGATAGTACGAGGCGCGGCGGATAAAGAGCAGTGATGTAAATGAGATTTGATTGATGTATATATGTATGATATGATTGGTTGTTAGTTATGTAGGTTCGTAATTTGAAAATTTAAGTAATAAGTAATAACATTTTTTATTATATTATATTTTATTTTATTTTGTGTTTGAGAGCGCACTAGGATTGATTCCAAGATTTGATTGAAAGGTAATCTTTGACCAATTGAGCTACCCTTATTGGCCATTGTCATCATATATTTTATTTTAAGTTTGTGACACACAAATTTTATATTATATCAATCTAACTCATTCTCATCCTCTCTCAAATGGTATGGAATTTGATAGCTAATTGCTCGAACGGTTGACTTTTTGGCGAGAAACATATAGGTTAGATTTGTTATCTAAGAAAATAACAATCAATGTATCTTTGTTTTATATTCTTTGTAACAATCTATCTTTTATAATTGATGATGTATACTACTATTTTATAGCATTTTTTTTTCTACTTCAATTCGTATTATAAATTTGTAAAAAAAATATGTAACAATTAGATATAAACAGTGTACACGTTCATTTGAATCAAACGAGACCCGACATGATGATATTTTTTATCAACAAATAAATCATGAAAGCGAAATAAAACTTGATGAATTAATAATAGTGCCAAATTCCAAATGTTGCCATTAATATAAAATGGAAGTAGTATTATGAATTTTTTTTTTAAAAAAGGTATTTTTCGCCCTATCAAAAAAAGGTTTTTTTCCACCTATTTTCAATTTGAAAGAAATTAGTTTGTAAAAAAATTGATTAAAATAAGGTTTACCGACACAAATTTCCTTTTGTTATCTAAACATATATATGTGATTTTTACCCCCGAGAGCTCGTTAAACCTTATTTGCACGCACTTACTATTTTTTTTTAAGTATAGAATACTCCATATGTATTGTGTATATATTCTCTTGGATATGTTATAAGAGTAGATATGCAATCACTTAATTAGATGAAAACTCTCAACAATCACTTGTTACATATTGCTAATATATTGTCATGGACAATCAAGGCGTACTTTAGGAGAGTTAGTTTTCCAAGAACAATTGTAAATTAAGCCTTTATTTATGGTGAACATATAAATGAGAACCACATATTCTCCAATCCTTTTTAATCCAATGACATTACAAAGTTTCTTTCCAAAAATGAAAGGAAACATTACATAAGCAGGAATTATGAATTATCCCAACATAATAAATATACTAATACTAAAACTAATGTTGCAAAATGAAATGAGACCTAACTGCAGGACTTTGTGTCTGCATCCTACCTTATACAGGAAATAGGAAGAACCATTTCTACAATGAACCAAAAAACATCCAACTTTGGATCAAGATCAAAACAATCCGTAGTTAAATTGTTAGCTTCGTGTCCTTTGAACTCCAATTAATCGCGCAAAATCAACCCACCTGTATCATAAGTGACAACAAACATGTTTGAATGCAATTCGAATTCTAAGTAACATAGGATAAACTAGAAGCATTTATAGGAATACATTGTTATAAGTAGTGCATATGTTAATATACTTACATTAAGGAACCCAAAAATGTGTTTCCTGTCCGAAAAGCAAAGCAAAGTGCGCTCAATACTAGCTTACGATCATGAAGCAATGGTTCTAGAATTCGTTGTTCTATGACTCCTGCTATCACTTGGTACCTTTAAGAAACAAAGACATTGTTACTTATTAGCGCGCTATACTTCCACAAACTGTGTTGCTAAACGATGAAATGTGGTGTAGTTTTCTGTAGTACAGTCCACTTTTATAACATACCTAAGGTTGGCAGAAATTGATAGATATATTCCATAAGCAATGCTGGTTGCTACCATTGGAATATCTTCTGCTTCAGCTGTGAAGGATTTATCGATAGTCTTTCGTGTCCTGATCAACAGATTTGTTATTCCTGTACCGATCTGTGAAAGATAAAGACCGTGTTTAGTTATTTTGCGTTATATTGATCTTTTGCAAGAAGGTATTACTAGAAGATTTATTAAAATCAGCTGAACTGACCACAGAAGAGCTTGTTCCAACAGCGAAAAGTTTTGCTCCATTGCGCTGCAAAACAACCAAAAACATGATACAGACTGCAGAAAAATCTTCTGCTAGCTTCAAATTAGAAGTCTTAACATACATAATGAACTAACAGCATACCAGTAAAGCACCAATTCTTTGTAGAAATGAATAGGTAGTTCCTGCCACGGCAACCTGCAGAATAATTCAGACTGTCAATGCTGCACTTTACTGATACATTTTCTGCACTATTTTTTCTTGTCAGAAAAATAGGTAATATCCATAGTATCAGTTGAAATATAACCTGAAACGCGTTGTCAGGACATCCATAGAAAAACTTCCCTACAGGTCCTACACTGATTGCGAGAGGTGCTCGCAATGAAATGGTGGGTGCAGGAAGCCATACAAGTAAGAAATCTGCAACCAGAGCCATTATCTAACAGCAAAGCAGAATTTTGATACAAGGGTCATCTATTAATCAGTAGTTACCAAAAATCGAAAACATAATGTATGGACTAGTAATCAAGTTAGCTATCCTTACCACATCAGCTGTGACAAAGTCTATCTCTTTTTTAAAGTTCTCCTTACGTTTCTCCAATTCCGCAGCTGTCTAGAAGAATGATAGCATCAAAACAATGTTAGTGTTATCATATTAAACATTTATGTATTCGGGTCGAATACTGTCACCTGAGTGCCACAGTACAAAGAATGCAGGTAACATTTTCACACAGAAAGTAGTAATCAAGGTGCAGAAAATAGATACTTTAACTATTCAATAATTATCTGATGTCAATAATATACATTTATTAAGTGTCAAAATCAATGTAATAGCTGAAATTCAAACTCATGATGAACTCAATTGCATTATTAACTAACTACTTATATAATCATAACTATTTAAATAAATCAACAATGCTAACCTTAGTGAACATTCCAATACCACATTCAATACCAACTTTAGTTAAGAAGAGATCATCAGCAAGTAACCTCTCCTTAAACCCACCAAACTGAAGCAACCACCGGAAAATAGGAGACTTCTCAAGCTCAAAGTAACGCCGAATGATCGAACCCGGTATTCGGCCAGCTTCAACAGACATAGCCAAGTCCTTAGGCAAACTATCTAATGTCCTACCAAATTCAGCAATAGCAAGCACAGCTTCTGCTCTGTTTTTATCCCCTGCATCTCCATCACCCTCATTTCCACCATCACCACCTCCACTTCCACCTCCATCAACCCCTCCGCTATCGCCGCCATTAGAGAACAATTGGGTTGATGAAAGATTTGATTTTTTGAGGTGGGGTAGTAAGATTTTTTTGTGGGTGTAAGTGATTGAGAGGTTTTGATTAATGGAGGAAAAGACATGATTGTTTTGAGGAGAGAGAAAGAGGGGTGAGGAGAGAGAAGGATTGAGAGAGAAAGCAAGAATTGCCATCTCTCTCTACTAGTGGGTTGATTGAGTGAGAGGAGAAAGTGGTGATTGTTTTTTTTTTTTTTTTGGTGGTAAGAATGTTTGTTTGTGTTTGAGGAAGAAAACAGAGGAAGGGTGTGCTTGTGGGTGTGGATGAAGTTGTATGAGGAAAAGGGGTGAAAAGGTCATCTTGCTAGCTTCAAAGTGGGGTACGTTAGAGCATGTTTAGCCCCGACATTAAATTGGGTCTTAAAACTTGTAATTAAAACTTGTCTCTTTTTTCTTTTAAGATATCAACTAAGTCTCACATAGTCTTGAAATTTCAAGACTCAACTAGACCTACTCAAATTTTATTTAACTTTATTCATTAATATTATTATTATATAATAAATATAAAAAGATAAAATAAAAAAATAATATGACATATATTTGAGTCTTAGGGTTAAAGTGATAAATTTGATTAAGTTTTAAGAAGAATTTGACGACATCATTTCCAATGGGGCTAAACATGCTCTTATTGCCACACCCAAACAAGAAACAACTGTACAAAACCATTTTTAAGTTGAGCTTCCACTATTTGAATATTTGGTCCCAAAGCACCTAAGGTGATGTTTCGAATTTCTAAAAGGTGGTGTTGGTTCCATAGGTCGACAATCGACATTTTGTGAAATTACATACGGAGTGTGAATTAGGGTGCATTGATATTGAACCGACAAACTAGGAGTTTTTATTTCATTCTCGATTATAGATTTTCTATCGACAAAGGAGTTTTAATGCTTTGTTTGTCCGATTATTTTCATTCGTAACGTTATAATAATGTGCCTTGGAACCTATAAAACATCAATTGATACTGTTAGTTCATATCATAAAACGATCAACTAACTTTTATAGTGTTGAAATACTTTGAAAACAACTTATTTGGATTCTAATCACATGATATGTCATGATTAGAGCATATGAGGTTTTAATTTTGCGTAGTACTTTCGGTAAGAAATATGCAAGAAATGAATTTTTTATATCTCACAAAAAAATCATTATTGTTGCAAATTTTCAAGACCGTATGATGTATTTTTTTTAACCACCATTAGGTTCTGTTCTCTTCACGGGATTACAATCCCGATCCATTCCATTCCAATTCATTCCATCCCCGGGTCACCCATTCCAATCCATTTTAATCCATTCTAATCCCATCCATTTCATTCCATTCCAATCCAATTCATTTCATTCCAGCCAAATCCCGTGAAGAGAACAGAGCCTTAGTATTTAGATGCTACTTAGGAGCATGGTCTTCATTTATTAAACATAACTCAAATTGGACATAAATTGGACTACACAAATTGGAGCTGAACTGAACTGAAAATAACTCAAATGAATTGTTTATCAGGAAATTAGGAACTGAACGAAATTGAAATTAAGCTGAAATGAACATACCTAACTCCATAAGTATTGTGTATTTTAACTATTTTTTCTTAATAATGGTTAAATATCCTCGATCATATCTTTTAAACTTGAAACAATATATATAAAATTCAACACAAATTTGCATATAATATTTCAAATAAGCGTAATACATGTAGAGTGCAAAATTTAAAATTATTAGTACTAAAAACAAAATAAAATTTTGCATTTTGATAATTGTTTTAAATTAGATTTTTAGATTATTTGTATTTTTGAAAATAACTTCAAATTATAAATTAAGTCATATATGAGTGTGGATAAATAATTTAAAAAGTATATACGGAGTAGTAAAATATAAAGTATTATTATTATTGTTGTTGTTATTATAGATTTATGTATATTTTTTAAACGATTAACATGGTATAAATTATTTTTTTACTTCAACTTTTTAACATAAATACATCTAATTCCCAGTAAATACATAAATAAATAAAAAACTTCAATTAAAAAACGAAAATTACTTAGGAAAAATCATCCTTATGCGCCGACAATTTTTTCCAGTTTTAGTTTTAATATTTTTACCAATTCATGTTTAAAAAAATGTTTACTTTTAAGTCTTGTTTAGAAATAAAATAGACACAAATGCGATTTTAGTAATTTTTCTCTTGTTTTTTAAATGAAAATTTTTTTAGTAATATGCACTTAGCAAATATATTGGAGTGCAGTTTTTAATTGTAGCTCTTTATTTAATTTATTTAGTACAATATTTTGTTTTAAAATGTAGAAATATTATCGTACAAATAATAATCTTTATCTTTTTTATTAAATCATTCTTTAAATGCATGGTTTAACCATACGGGCATTAATTTGCTTTGTCTTTAGGTATTAAGCGTCTAATTATTGAAGGTGATAACCTTAGTATAATTAACGTTATTCGTAGAATTTGGCAGATTCCTTAGGAAGTTTATAATTTAATGCAAAATTCACTCATTAGCATTAATAGTTTGTTTCTATATATGTTTTTGTTACGCACTGTTTTCGTGAAGCAAATCAAATAGCTGATTTTTTAGCACATGAAGGTCATAATCATCCAATGATGAAGTTTTGGCTTAGCCCCTTTAACTAATCCCTTTTTTTGATCACCTGCAAGGATGAGCTTGGTTAGCGCGCCCTCTTTGAAATGCTAACCAATCTTCTTTTCTAATACTACCTCCGTAAACGATTAGTTGTAACAAACTACTTTTTGAATACCTATTAAAGAGAGAATGAGAGGGGGAGATAATGAGGGACAACGTATAAATGAATCATAACTTTAAGTTTACGGTCATAGGTTTCTTTTTATATTTTTCTTTAGTTATTTTTTATTTAGGTACAACTATATGTTGTGATTGATACGCAACATAAAAGTCAAAATGGCCGCAACAAAAACTTATGTATCTAATTGCGGTTCTCAAGTGACTGCAACATATACTCCTAATTTTGTTTCCCTTCTAAATAATATGCTGCGTTTTTATATTTTTTTTTACAAAGAACAACAATATATGTAGTGTAGTGTATGACGATTTTTGTAGTAATACCCGTATGGTTAAAATATAAACTCAGAGCAAACGATTCAGCAACAACAAAATAAGTGAGTGTAATACACTTTTGAGCAAATTATAATGCCCTGTATGTTGCAAGTGGAGTATTTAATTTTTAATGTAATCTTGAAGTTTTGGGAATTATTATCAATATTTCACTATATTAATTTAACAATAGAATTTGTTTCCGTTGTATAATAAACTATTTTTTTTAATACTTCACAAAAAATTACACCTTTGTCGAAATAGATCGTTTACGGAGATAGTAATAAAAAAAATTCATATATTAATTTTACCTTTATAATTAAATTAACAACACGTCATTGGACAAATTTGATAAATTAATGTTCCCCAATGATTAAAAGGGAAACCCCCCCCCCAGCGGCTCATCGAGGTTCAAAAGTTCGTAAAATGAGTTTCGTGAAAGCAAAAATACTAGTATGCCCTTTACGAAAATTTTCTAAAGAGAGAAGAAAACAACTTTTTAGAGGCTGAAATAGAGCGTAGGGTGTTCTAGAGTCACCAACAACACATGGTAGAAATATAGGGCAAAAACAAGTCGAAACCCATGATACCCTTTTGGCAGCAAAAAACGATGGCTATAATTCACATTTTTCAAAGGTTCTAGGGTCCCAAAAAATGAATTGTTGAAAGTTTTACAATATGGTCCTATGGTTGAAAGGGGGCCCTTGAGCATCTATTCGTGGTTCAAAAAGGCCATAAGATGAGCCCTGAGAGAACGAAAATACTGGGTTGCTCTTTTTCGAAGATTATCTAAAGAGATATGATCACAAGTTTTATATGCTGAAACCAATTAAGCATGGGGCGCCCCGGGTTCACCTACCACACGTGCCAGAAATACAGGTCGAAACATGAAAAAACCAAGATTCCCCTCTCGAATTAAAAAAAAAACCCACACATTTTGGAGGGTCCCGGAAAAAAATTTGCTAAAACTTTTATAATTGGCTCCTATATATGGTCAAAAGAAGGCCCTCAAGCAGCTCTTCAGGATTCAAAAAAGTCAAGTTATAAGATAAGTCTTGAAGAGCAAAAAGACTATAATTAATATCCTCTTTTCCAAGCTTGTATAGAAGATCAGAGAAGATAATCAGACTTTTTTTCAATCCATTAAATTTCTTTTTCAATCATATGTTCACGTGTAAAACATATATTCAATCTTTTTATCAACAAACATATAAAACACACTTTATATTCTCAGATAATGATTAGGGCATTGCTTAAAAAATTACGAAGTTATATATTTGAAGCCAACTATCACCAATATATACTATATTATTCTTTGAAACTTTTTATCGCAATTATAAAATATTTTGTGGATATATCTGCGTACGGTAAATATCTCATTGTAATACTCTTATTTGTTCACTTACCATTTCACTTTTTGACAAAATTAAATTTAACAAATTAAATAATTCTTGAAGTGAAATTTTATCAAATATTGGGGCGGCAACCCTTCAAAAAAACATGTTTCGGTGCAACACCCGAGAACCAAAGCTAGTTACAAGATAACAACAAGACGGAGTCTGTGGGTTTTGACAACCCTCTAGAAGCTAAAAACGAAGCCTATCATTCACACTTTTTAGGGGTCAAGGGGTCTCAGGAAAAAAATGCCGAAATTATTACGATGTGCTCTTGTGGTTAAAAGAGGACCCTCGACTCCTCAAGTAGCTCTTCGATACTTAAAAAGATAATAAGACGAGTCCCTGGAGAGCGAAAAAATGTCTATGCCCTTTTCGAAAGAAAGGTTATAATTTACAATTGTTTTCTCATGATACAAACCTTAACTATTAAGTCCAACTATCTAAATTATCAAACTTCTTTTTCCCAACCTTTTCTTTTCCAATTATTCTTCACCACTAGTAGAATTATCGGGCAACAAATACTCCGTAGTAAATACCAATATGGGGTAAACAACTCAATACTTTGACAACTTCACTTCCTTGCAAATCCAATCATTAAAGCCTTAAAATCATGAAAGTGACCAATAGCTTAATTAGTTTAAATTTTCTTCCAATTTCATGACTTTATAATATCAATACTCATCACCAACCCATATGACTCCCTAAAACTGGGAAAAAAAAAATTAAAAACTTGAAATATACAATAATCAATGGGTCAAAAATGTATGAAACCCATGAAAACAAAATGCAACACACAAAATACACAAGTCATTAGGATTAAGCCCAACAATTCCAAAGCTAAATTCAACCTTAACCTCACCTCATTTTCTCTCTCTAGTCTATTCTCCTCTTCTCCTTCTTATCTACTTCAAATTTTCCACACTTCACCATTTCACATATCCACTCACTTTCACTTTCACTTTCACTTCAACAATGGCTTCAGTAGCACCACCATCACTAACCCTCTCATACACTTCATCTTCCTCTTTCCACCATCAACAAGACCTCTCCTTTAACCCTTCTCTTCAATCCCACAAACCCCTTTTCCTCAATTCCTCTTCTTTTTACCCTTTAACCCTCAATCATCAAAAAGAGAGGAAATCCCTGAATTGGGTTGATGTCAATTTTCTAAAACAACAGCCAAAATTTGGTTCTTTTAATGTTGTTGTTGCCGCCGTGGCGGCGGAAGCAGAGGTTGTGGATACTGAGGAGGAGGAGGAGGTGGTTGCTGGTGCTGGGGTTGCTACTTTACCTTCTTCTAAGCCTAAGAAGGGCAAAGCTGCTTTGACTTTGAAGAGAGACAGAGTATCACGCTTTTTCCTCATTTCTTTGTATTTTTTTAAGTTAATTTTGGTGAATTATTGGTAAATTGATTGTTATTGATTATAATTGATAATGGGTTTTACTTAATTTTTGTTTGTATGAAATTACTGTTGTAAATAGTTTTGTATGTTGAAACTTTTGATGATTATAATAAGTTTTAATGATTGGGTTTTTCGTTGTGTTTGTATTGTGAATTGTGGTGTTATATGGTTGTTCTTAATATATTTTGAATTATGATCACTTAATTCATTGTCATTTGGTATAATTTGAATTCAGATTGCTGTAATTTTGTAGCTGTCATTTGTTGGGTTGTATTTTAGCCTTCAACGTTGCTGTAAGAAAGGGCTATGTTGAAATGCTGTGTTATTCATTTGTTGGTTTGATGATGTGTCAGACGAGGTCGAAGAGGTTCTTAGAGATTCAGAAGCTTAGAGAAATTAAGCAAGATTATGACTTGAAGACAGCTATATCTTTGATGAAGCAAATGTCGACAACGAAGTTTGTAGAAACCGCGGAGGCCCATTTTCGACTTAATCTTGATCCGAAGTACAATGATCAACAGCTAAGAGCTACAGTAGGTCTACTGAATAATTATTGTGCCGCTTCTCAGAAAATTAACTGTGTATTTTTGTTTTTATAATGTACTATCTTGAATGTTTGGATGCTAAAAGGTAATGCTATGCAGGTGAGTTTGCCCAAGGGAACTGGAACAACTGTGAAGATAGCCGTGCTTGCCCAAGGTATCGGTTTCAATAAATTATAGGGATTTACTTTCTTGTTGAATGTGGTGTGTTAGGCATTATGAACTAATTTGCCTTGCTTGTTACCTTTGGTTGCATGGACTATAAGATTCTGAAAAGGGTTTCTTATCAACATATTAGGGGAGTAAAGGACAGGCAACTTTGGATGATTTGTGTCGGAGGTGTGGTTTATTGGAAACTCATATAAAGTTTCACATATAGATGTGAGTTTGTTGGATATGTAGAGTAAATAGTTAGTTGTTTTGGCATTCGGCTTTAGTCCTGCTAGGAGCTATCATATAATACCGTTACACCAAAAGTTTCAAGATGGCCCTAACATTAAGGACTAGAGAATAATTAGTCGTATGCAGTTAGTTGTGTCTATAGATTGCTTTTACTAAAGAAGCCGTGCCGCTATGATCCAGTTTAGGTTGAACTGTTTTTTTTACCTTCCCACAAAAGATGAAACTCTTCTGAGGGTGGTTGTGGGGTGAGGTCATGAGGTGATTGGTCGTTTGTCTTAGAGAACTCAGCTTGGTACATATTCCGGACGTGCCATCTGTTATGATAATGAAATGTCATTCTCTTTTATTGTCATCCTTGAGGCAGACATTGAGCTAATTGTAGCTCATGTTTTGTTCCTTTGACTTCTTCATACTGCATACATAGATACTTTTGTTCTGGAGATGGAGAATCAGAAAAGCTGGGGTTCAAAGTAGATGAGCCCTTCACATAACCTTGGTAATTTACCTAACGATGAACCTTAGTACAATTCTTGTTTAAGGCAACATGAAGCTTGCTATCTAATGGGGCCCATTGAGGCACATTGGAGCTGCAGTGAAATAGTGAGGGATATATGACAACGATAGTACAATACGAAACAATTTGTAGTGTGTGAATTGATTTTTCATGATGCTACAAACATTAGGTTGATCATGCTTCTTTTCTCTTCTCGTCTTACATCCCCTTTAGTTCACGTTTTTTCCTTTGTTTTTTTTGTACAATTGCCCGACTCTCCAAGTCTCCAATTTCCGGTGTGCATTTTGTGTGAGAAGTCTGGATAATTTTCTTGCATGCGATCATGAGAAGACAATTATTTAAATTCTGAATCTTTCTAGTTATTTAATCTGCCTAAGGGTGGAAGCCTGTTATAGTCTTAAGGAGATGGTACTATCATACTATGTAGCAGTTAGTAAATCTTCCAAAATACAAGGTAGATAAGATGAAACAAGTTTGATGGCTCACCTTTAATTGAAAACAAACAAGTCTAGGGCAGATCCTAATCTGGGAGGCAAGGTGTTGCCTATGGGTTGGGAGGAATTTTTATTGATTGTCTTTTACTTGTGTCTCTACTCATTGTTTCTCTAGAACTTAACTCATTCCAGAAATGTAAAATTGCAGGTGACAAAATTGACGAAGCCAAAGCTGCAGGAGCAGATATAGTTGGTGGGGAAGAATTGATAGAACAGATTAAAGGGGGATTCATGGACTTCGATAAGTTGATTGCCACATCTGACATGATGGCTAAGGTTTTGCTCTAGTTCTGTCACTTGTCCCTACATGTGAACAATATGAAAACTCAATTACTGCACCATATATACTTGATTCTTCAACACAGAATTTAGAGCCATTTGATGCAATTCATGAATCATGAGTCTTAAAAGAGATTTTCTTGTTGTTTGAATCAGGTTGCTAGTCTAGGAAGGATTCTGGGGCCACGAGGACTCATGCCAACTCCAAAAGCTGGCACTGTCACACCCAACATAGCTCAGGTAAAATTAATGTACCACTCATTTAGCTTCATTTGCATCTGCTTTGTCTGTGACACTAGCCTCTCTGATGAAAAACGCAACTAGAGAAGCTCACATGTAAAATTCCCTGCTGTCTTATCTTTCAGGCTGTCGAAGAATTCAAGAAGGGTAAGGTGGAGTTCAGAGTTGACAAAACAGGGATTGTTCACATACCCTTTGGGAAGTTAGACTTCGAGGAGGAGGATCTTCTAATAAACTTGCTTGCTACAATTGTATGTGCTTATCCTTCTATTTAATTTATTATTGAACCTTACATTAGGTTCCTTTGAATATTTTGACCTATGGGCTCTGACCTCTATGTTCCAGAAATCAGTGGAGGCCAACAAGCCATCAGGTGCCAAGGGAGTTTACTGGAAGAGTGCGCATATAAGCTCATCCATGGGCCCTTCTGTTCGGTTGAATGTTAGAGAGATGTTGGATTATAAGCCACCATCTCTATCAAGTGCTTAGGTAGATACTTGCGTGTAAATTTTGTTGTCGACTTTTTTCTTTTGCTTGAATATTATGAAGCACACAGCAACAACCATGAAGAATTTGGGGCTCGATGGTTACATGTTTGGCAGAAATCTTCAATGATACGTAAAGGGTCTTTATTAGCAGGCTGACAAATTGTCTTTTGTAATTTTAAACTTGGTACTTGACCTGTCAACAAGTTATATCTTAGTTTCGGACTCAGTTTGGAATATATTGTATGATTGTGGCTCATGTATAGCTTCATTGTGCAAGAGCTTTGCCACTGAGATCAAAAAGGATATTGGAAGTGAATTTCAGAGTAACTGAAATTTACACTGTACTTCTGTGTGGATAAAACATTTAGGTCAGCAAAACTTGCTTATCAGTTATCACACAACTTGTGTTTTAAGAATAGTGCAGCTATTTGTGCAGTCTTTATGAAATTAGAAACGGATATAGTTTCCAAAATAGAAATGTTTCATAATGAGGAAGTGCGAATTCTCAAAAACGGAGAAACGTGTAAAAAGTACGAGTATATTATTTCAAAAAAATGTAAATAAAACATATCTTACACATGACATGTAATTTTATGGAGTATGGTATTAGCTTATTACTAATAAGAAATGAAACTTGACTAAAACATTGATTATGCTTAAATAATAAGTTTATTGTCACATGTGTTGACGTTAGTGCTAACAATAAAGAAATCAGGTAACACAAATTGTGTTTACGAACAATGATTTAAGGATAGCGATAAAAAAAAAAATTTAACAAAAAATAGTTGTAGGCAAAAACATTTACATATTTATTGCTAAGAGTTTGTGTTATTGGGAAGAAGAGACAAGTAGCCGTGCGGGAAGAAGAGCTGAAAGGAAAGGTCGGGAAGCAGCTTCCGTAAGGCAGTGATTTCTTTCCAATAAAGTCATTTTTTCTTTATCTAGCAGAAAAATGGAGTTTCCGAACCAAAGCTTCTGACGCGTTCGGTCATGTATGTGTCCTTACTTCGAAAATTCATTAAACAAAAAAGATAGCAATTTTTTTAGACTGAAATTAAGTGTGGAACATCTTGTGTCAACTATTACACATGGTAAAAAAAAGCAACGTAAAAACAAGATATAACCATTCGAAAGCTGAAAACTAAAGTTATAATGAAAAAAATTGTCGAAAATTTTATAATGTGCCCCTATGGTAAAGAAAAGGTGTCAAAGCGACTTTTCAGAATTCAAAAAATCTTAAGAAAAATACCAAGAGAGTAAAGACTAGTGTGAACTTTTTCAAAATTGTCTAATGGGAAGAATAAAAAGTTTTTAGAGACTCAAATCAAATGAGAGGTTTCTTAGGGTCACCAATATGTGGGAGAAAAACGACGAAACTAGGACTTCCCTTCCAATGTTGAAAATGAAGACTATATTTCATAGTTTTCAGTTGTTGCAAATTTCATAGTTTTCAGTTGTTGCAAAGTCTTAGGAAAAAAATTGCATAACATGGTGTCATTATGGTCAAAAGAGATCCATCAGACAACTGTTTATAATTCAAAAGGTCATAAAGTCCTATGATAACAAAAACGATATGTTTGTCCTTTTTCGAGGGTCCTTCAAAGAAAAAACATAATATATTTATAGAGAATATCCATGTGTAATAAAAAGCGAGTGAAATCTGGGAATAAAACAAGTCTGAGCCTCGATAGACCTTCCAAAAGCCGAAAATAAAGGCTATAAACCCGTACATAAATTACTTCTATTAGCTATAAACAGAATTAAGATGCATAGCTACACCTTCAAAATGTGCAATAACCATAGCGCTCTGAGATCGACTAAATAATATGCTAGCGTTGAGACCAATGAACTTTTCAGATCATGTTGCCACAAAAAGAAAAAAAAATCTTGTTACCTGTACAAAACACTACCCAAGTAAATGAGCAACTTTCCAAAAGGGAAATCAAACCTACATCACGGGACTTGATCTTCTGATCTACAATTAATCAAACATAGCATGAACACAGAGGTCTTCAGCATAAAGCTAATGAGCTCGGGCCAATTGTTCCATGACAGTACCCCAGCAATCTCCATTGCTCCACACTGCATGAACCCAAAATAAATAAATAAATAATTAAAAGCTTAGAAAGTTGGATAATGTAATTATTTCCCATATTACATTCTGAAGATCACAAACCTTTAGCAGGCTCCTCAATCCATGGTCCATTCATGATATTCAGGATACTACATGCTTCACTATATGAGAGGTCAGGCAGCAATTTGGGAGTCAGCAAAAAACACCTGTGAAAGAAAGGCGGAGAAATCAGAGATCGACGGACCACAAAAAAAGTGAAAGAGATAGGAAGGGGACAGGGAGGGGGGGGGGGATTGGGGGAAAGTAGAACATGGTTTAAATAACATATGCTTTATGCAGCATGGTTTACACAACAGGCTCATAAAGGGTTGTGACAAGACTAGATGACCATCTCCCAGGTGGTTTGAAGGTCAAGCTTCCAATCTTCATTCATTAACAGATCACAATTTTACTACAATGGACCGCTACTTCATAGTAATGTAGGCTTTCATGAGCACTTTCATAAGCAAAGGGTCAATCTTTTGACCCAAACTCAACATTCTCATGTACAGTTGGAAGTCCCTTCCAACACCCCTCTCATTCTCACCCTCATGCCCACTATGCACTCATAGGAATCTCAAGCATTGACTGTTTTTAAGCAAGGCAGCTACTAAGAGATAAGAGTCTGGTAAGTTCCTGCCATCATTAAAGCAGATCAAAACATGCATACAGCCATACAGAAGGTAAGCAGAGGCACCGGTAATTATATCTGATGGTAAATTATTTCCAATAAACTCAGCCTATGTAACATTTTTCATCAGTCCTTGACAGTTTCCACGCACACTTTTTGTCAAAATGCAAAGACAAATATATCATCTGTAATAGCTATCCTGAATATTGAAGGACAACCAGAAATGTCAAATGACTCAAATCAGCGTGTTAGTGAAGTGTCTAAAATTGCCATTCATCTCAAAACCCACTTTTCTTTGCCTTAAAAGTGCAAGCAATTATACTTCTTAAATTGGAACACATGTTAGAACCACTTGCTAAAAAGAGGAAATCTGGCTTGGAAACAGCTTGGTTAATGAATATCAGATGTAGGGGAAGGAGTTGTCATTGATGATACATATAGAAAATATGTGGAGAAAAGAAAAGAACTGCTTCCGTAAAATTTTACTCAGGACTTAATTTTTTTATTATTTGGACCTATTCTGTCTCATCTCAACCAAACAATATAGGAAAAGACCAATTCTAATCCACTTACTGGCAACCTAGAGAGACCAGTCTGCTGAACATGCTGTGCATCAAGTTAAACCCAATGACCCAACCTATAAATGACGGTATGAGACAGCACAAGTCAAACCAAGCTGAATAAATCTGCTAACGTTGAAGAAAAAGGCCAATTTCCATTGACGAAAATACACTGAAGACTCAAAGACCGTGATGCCAATCACAAGAAATCAGTGAAACACAAGCAAGTTTTCCCAAAAGCTAAAATATTATACGTGGCCAATTATATATCTACTATATAATTCAACATGTGTGGTTACTTTAATAGAGAAATTGGGTTACCAGAATAAACGAGGAATTACTCTAATGGGAAATTAGAAATACTCATACAAATTAGTAGGGTTAATTTACAATAATCCAAAATAAATATTGGAGTAACTTCAGTGAACAAATGAGGTACTTTTTGATTTTTTTTAAGTGTATGATGAATTAGGTTTACATTTACGAATAACATAAGGTTATTTTTATTCATAATTAGGGTTACTAATATGTTGAATAAGAGCATTTTCTACAAGTAAGAATGACCACACCAATGTGGCCGCCCACACAAAAGACTTGCTCCTCAAAATATCAACCAAAAACCGTATAAACATATGACACACCAGGATAGAAAATTAGGTCAAAACAAATCTTACTGTGGTGTATTAGGTTGGCTAGCAGCTCTCACCAACTGCTGAAACATCTTTCGTTCATTGACAGGGTCCATTCCTGGAGTAGCACCAAGACTAAGAAAACACGATTTTAATAGGTTTATTCAATTCATGAAGTTGAAGAAACCACCTTGATTAATTTCATCAACCACTCTAAAGGGGCAAGTTGTGAGATCTTGTAGCGAAACAAGGTACAGTATCGTTGAAACTGAACGCTCCTACATATACCAACACAAGACGCCATAAATTACATATACGTAAAATGCAGTACCTAGAGGAACAGCTCAGTTATGTAGAATTACCCCTCCAGATTGATGATGGGCACTAAGGACTTGAAGTTGTCCAGCTTGCCTGACAAGAAAAGGAAACAATAAGACAGACAAATCAACAGGACAAGATGTTATTTCTGAAATGCTCTAGACAAAGAAACATATAATTTTAATATTTAAGATGATATTCTTCTTCTATTAGGCCTAATTAACAATTCAACAGCATTTATAAGATAACAACCCAAAAATAACAATTACGAAAAAAATTCAAACGAGGACATCAGTGAAAACATCATCAATTCATCAGTAAAAACAAAACCAAAAACACAACACCTATATGGTTCAGCAACCCTCATTAAACTACTACTGTGTTAGGCCATATCACCCCTGAGCAACTCAGCGTCTCAGCAAAAGGTATTGCCTATTAGGACCAACCCTTAATTTTTAGCATATAAGTATCTAGAAAATTATTTTTAGCACATGTACAGATTGATCTATCATTAATCTAGAGAAATCTATGATAAAAAATAAACATTAAAAAGTGTGCATTACATAATATTTGGTGGAAATAGCCACTCAGTTAAGTGCAACATCATTCCCAACAACAATTTTTTCCACTAGTGCCCATTATTTGTCATTAGTGGCCTTATTGCCTCAAAAGGTGATTCAGAAGTCTCAAGTCCACTCTGAAGTGAGATTCTCCACTACAGCTAAGATTCAAACAGAGGTCACAGTATCACCTATTCAATTCTCATTCACACATGCATTCTTTGTGGGAATTACTATAAGGATAAAAGACTTGCAGCACAGAACAAGTTCACAACTACTTCCCTGTAAACTAATTTCTCAGCAACTATGAAGCTATTCAGTATTCAAAGTGGAAAACAAACTTGTCCAAGTACTGCTGAAAATGACTTGCAGCACAGAGCCGCAGATCGTAAGCATATATAAGAAAAAATATTTTTTTTTTTGAAAAATTCATTGATAAGTTCTCTTTTTCAGTAATTTAAGATAAAGTCGTATAGAGAATTATGTAACTTTTTATTTCAATTGAGAACACCTTAACCTACACCCCTTTATGTCTCTATCATGTCAATATACAATTCTACCTAACAAAAAAAAACTTACGACGTTATATAAAAATATAAATTTCTAAGGTATACTCTCCTTAAGTATACTACTATACTACTGCATACTGCAATACAGTATCCTTTTCTAATGACACTTTTGGCTGCTTAACATTATATAATCACAAAGAAGAGTCGTTCAATCAGAAAATCATATAATTAAAGCTGAAACCAGAAAATTACAATTAATCAGAGATTAGAGACCTATCAATACCGGAAATCTATAAAAGCTACAGCAAAATATACTTTATCCAGAAAGCTGGTCAGACAGAAGGCAGGACAGCCTGAAAAATAATTACCTGAACTTTACTTTTATAACAATACCGTATGCGCCAAAGTCCATCCCGTGCTCATCTAACAATAAATAAAAAGTTAATCCCCGAATACCAACCTAAACGAAACCATTATCTCTACCAACAAAACTCTCATTTTATAAGAGCACATTCGATACCTAATGACACTTCTCCAGCAACAGCCATCTCCTGAAAGTTATGACCAAAGGTTCCATTGATTTGTGAAACAAGATTCTGCAAGGTTGGAAGCCAGCAAGCCTGAATCCAGAAGAGCATGTTTGTAAAATACAAGTTCGAGCTACAGAGAACTAAAACTGACAATGAAATAATTAACTTTGAGAAAAGGTGAAATTATGTGGCAAGGAAGGTTTCAGACACAATTTCTCAATTTCTATCAAACCAGACCTTCAAGGAGTCTATTTCAGCGGAAAGGGTACTTAATCCATTCTCCTCTTCACCAAGTGTTCTTTCCAGCTCTTCAATCTGGCATGAATGATAGCACACATTTAACACATGAAAAACAAGATCAAGATTCAATGTAGTATATGGAAAGCATTACCTTATTTTGTCGTAATTCATATTCTGCCAAAACATTTTGGTTGAGAAGGAGAATAGAGCTAGCTTGTGCCAAATTATCCTGAATAGCAGCCTCCAGTTCCTCAATAGTAGAAGGCATCTAAGGGCATAGGAAAATGTATGCACCTTGATAAGAGATAGGTCCAGTCTATTGAAACTTTACCAAACTATTGCTGATAAAGCATGTCTAGAGTTTCTGTCACCTTTTCGGCTTCTCAAATATAATCTCTATATTACAGAAAGCTTGCAAGTTGCTTATTAGATTTCGGAGCATCACTATAAAATTGGCGGAAGAATACAAATTCAAAAAAGCAATAATAGCCAATTCAAGGTTATTAAGCACAGGAAAGCTCCCTAACATTACATTAAATATTGCAGCATATAAAAGTACTATGTACCAAAAAGGAGCTAAGCTGAGGCAGTTTTTTAACCCACTTTGTAAGTGCGTTGATGTTCAGGGGGTCGGAGAAATGAAGGACCTCAGAATGGCGGGTGTAGATTGTTTATTGGAATTGACTATTAACAAATATATATTTAAATGCAAGGCGGATCAATGCAATACACCACATGTCGCCTCCTCATTACAGTGTCAATAAAAAGTGAAAGTCGGCCAAAAAGTGTGAGTAATGAGTATTAAGAATTGATCTAGTAACCTGTTACTTATGGTGCACATGATTTACCAACTAAGCTATGCTAATATAGATAAAAACTCAATAAATTTTAATAAAACAATGATCAGATAGCTCTAGACAATAATTCTTATACTATATACGTTATGTAAACACAATGAACTATAAATAACAATGAACAATTGCTGGTGTGATGATGTGTTAACATACTTTGTATGATCATATCATGCTCAATTTATGTCTTTTACCATTATCACAGTTGGCCTTTCATTTTAATCCCTTAAATTTCTCTAGCAATCATGTATTCATGTTTAAAACATACGTATAAGCATTCAAATTCTCAATTTACAAACAAATTCAACTCACATTCGTCAAAATTTTGGTTTAGTGGTAGATCTTGTAATTTGGCTAGTAGCTGATGGAGGTGGTGGAAGGAGTAGAAGATATTGATGGTGGTCGATGTCAATAAAAGATGGAAAAGGAAAGGGTAGTGTTGTTGTTGGTGACTGTTTCAATGGAAGACAAAGGGGGCGATGGTGGTGGGCCGTGGGTGTGTTGCTAGAAGTTGAAGTAGTGATTGTGGTGGTGAGGGCGTATGATGTTTGAAGAACGGTGGTGGCGACAGTGGTGAGGGTGGTTGATGGATGAAGAAGGGTGGTCAATGTGGATGATGGAGGAAGAAGAAATGTGGTGGTAAATGAAGAACAAGGGGTATAATAGTAATTTCATATGAAAAGTTTTGCTAAATAAGGAAAGAAATTCAATTGTTGCAACTAATTCCAAATTTCCTGAAAGGTAAATAGTTGCATCTAAAAAAAACGGGGGAGTATTAAATAAGCCTTAAACTAATTTTATACAAATAATATCGGCAACGTGGACAAAGCTAGTTTTCTTTAGTGCTGGCTGCAAAGGCCACTCTTGCATGTTGAGAATTTCGTTCACAAACGTATAGTAAAGAGCTCAATAGCAGATGTCGTGGACAAACTAATGGTTAATGTTCTAACAAGGCTTTTGTGATAAATCAACTTAGTGGGAAACCACCCCTGTTGGTGTATACACGGAAGAGGAATGCTGCTACTGAAGCTCAAGGAGTCAACTTACCAAAAGAAGGAACCAATGAAGACAAAGAAGACAATTTTTGAAGACAGACAAGGAAGTTTATTGAATTACTGAGAGAAAACTGCATCTCTATTTTATCTTACCTTAAGCAACAGAAACAGCAATTAAAGTCAGGTTGTTTTGTAATATAATCAAAGAGTTATTTTGGGAGGGGTTTATGCAAATTCATTCAGCAGTTTCTCCTGTTGAGATTTGTATCCTAAAACTAAGAGTGTAAACTTCAATCCATTAATCAATCCCACAACTCAATTACCTTGATTCTCCATTATGTTTTCTGTCACTTTATTCCTCCAAATTCAGTCCATAACAGCTTCTATCAACTAAGGTTCATCTATTAGGAAGAATGCAGCCAAAGGGACAGAAATCAATCTAAGTTTGACAATGGCCACTCGTACCAAGATCCACCAATAATATAGCCAGCTATGGAACTCCATCAACAAACAACAACCCCTCACCTTCTCATTTTTCTCGCCTCTTTACTGCTGCTCAACTTAGCCTCAATTTTACATTACCAAACCATCTTAGGGAATTCTCCATGATTTCAACCCTACTTGATGACTAAAACCTTATTCTTTAATTTATAAATTCTTGTATGCCCACACATCAAACGTAGCACATACAACTCAAACGACTTCATCTCATGAACACAACAATATCTCAAAGACCAAAATTTTGTACCGTAAAAGTCATGGACAATTAGGGGTGTGCACATTCCAGTCCAAACCGTGATTCAGACAGCCACACTGGAATTTACACTATATTAGGATAGAAACCTAAAAGAGAGGGGATGGAGGAGGAAAATTTATGTGGATGACCACATGGAATGATTAATTTTGGTTCATGTAGCCGACCCCAATTTTTTGGGATTAAGGCTGTATTTGATTGATTGATAAAATTAGTTAAAACGATAAATTTGATTATGTCTTATACATCATTATACAAAATATTGTACGGAGTACATTGTAGATAAAATGCAAATAATAGTATTTAGAAAGATAGTTAATTTTTTTTTAAATATATGAGAAAAATTAGGAACCCGGTCCAAAACTGGTCCACATAGGAAGATTCGGATCCAGTTTAGAATAATTTTCCCAGTCTGGTCCAAAACCCGCTTATATGAGGGATTCTAGTTCGCTGGTCCACCAAACCCCTAATCCAGGTCTGATCATGGACTAGTGCACAGTTGCACACCTCTTTCGAGATTTAATGTGATTGTGAGCCGGAAGCTCCCTTCCAGCTTCCACTTCAACTAAACTAATGTGATTGTGAGCCGGAAGCTCCCTTCCAGCTTCCAGCTTCCAGCTTCCACTTCAGCTTCCTCTTTCGAGTATTTTGACGAATTACCTCCCTTTGAAATAGAAAATGATTCTGTCCAACCTTAAACTGGGCACATAGGCTCTATGAATCAATGCACAACCAAAAAGCTGTCCCATATTCAACCCAAAAGCTTTAATCACTCATCAAATGGGAAAAACAAGAAGGGAACTTTGTTTTCCAGGTTGGTAGCAGTATAATTGTATAATAGCATCCCTCTTCAAAACTTAAGGTTCAAAATAAAAAGAAGCAAAAAATCTCAGATGGAATGAAGCAAAAGCTGCTTGATCCTAAAGAACAGTAATGAGGACCGATGCTGAAATTTATCAAGGAATAGAGTTTGCTAATAACCAATCAATGAAGGCCTGAAGGGTATTTCCTTTCTACTACCACTTCAAAACCACTCATTTTTTGACACCAAAAACCTATTATTGTATTAAAACATTAGGGGTAAAAAGCACACTCCCTAAAAAATAAAGTTTACTTGATAATTGGAACCACTTCAAAAGTGTGGAATTAGCATTTCACCCGATAATTTCGCTCTTCTAACTGCTGAAAAAATGATGTTGAGCATTGAGAAATAGAAGGGTAAGCTGTTCGTTAAAAAGAAAAAAGAAAAAAAAAGTAGGGTTTAGTGAGCCCCTCTTGAGTACATAAGCAAAGTACAGAAATCTAATTATATGCAACCTTAAACTTTACAAAGTAGACCGGTACAGACTATCATTGAAACAACTATTAAAGTGCTTACCTGGCTAAAGTAAGTTACATTACTGTCATTGGGTTTGTGGAGAAAATTACCAAAAATACATCAAAAGATAATATTTCTGCAAATTTTGAAAAACTACATTGTTTAAATTTATTTAGTACATCATAATCCACAAAAAATTTAAAAGAAAAAAATTATAAAAAGAGACCACAACACCAATAGCACACATAAGCATAAAATCTAATACATGGGTAAAACTATCATAAAGCATTAATCATCTGAACACGAAAAAAATCCACTCTCAAGGATAAGTAATTATTCAATGACTCCGTAATTCCAGTTGCACAACTAAAAAACTTCTTGTGTAGTAAACATTTCAAAAATTCTATATCAAGAGTGATACATCAACAATGAGAAGATGTTTCAACTAAATACTTATCACCAACATTTAGATTGAACTAAAAAGAACCTTATTAAATGCCAGAACTATTTCAGTCAACTGAAGACAAATTCATGGTTAGAGTTGAAACACATCAATCATATGCTTATGGGGGCATGAGAAAAAGTGCAAGAAGATCATAATTCATAAACATATGAAAAGAACCTTAAGAAAGGNATTTGATTGATTGATAAAATTAGTTAAAACGATAAATTTGATTATGTCTTATACATCATTATACAAAATATTGTACGGAGTACATTGTAGATAAAATGCAAATAATAGTATTTAGAAAGATAGTTAATTTTTTTTTAAATATATGAGAAAAATTAGGAACCCGGTCCAAAACTGGTCCACATAGGAAGATTCGGATCCAGTTTAGAATAATTTTCCCAGTCTGGTCCAAAACCCGCTTATATGAGGGATTCTAGTTCGCTGGTCCACCAAACCCCTAATCCAGGTCTGATCATGGACTAGTGCACAGTTGCACACCTCTTTCGAGATTTAATGTGATTGTGAGCCGGAAGCTCCCTTCCAGCTTCCACTTCAACTAAACTAATGTGATTGTGAGCCGGAAGCTCCCTTCCAGCTTCCAGCTTCCAGCTTCCACTTCAGCTTCCTCTTTCGAGTATTTTGACGAATTACCTCCCTTTGAAATAGAAAATGATTCTGTCCAACCTTAAACTGGGCACATAGGCTCTATGAATCAATGCACAACCAAAAAGCTGTCCCATATTCAACCCAAAAGCTTTAATCACTCATCAAATGGGAAAAACAAGAAGGGAACTTTGTTTTCCAGGTTGGTAGCAGTATAATTGTATAATAGCATCCCTCTTCAAAACTTAAGGTTCAAAATAAAAAGAAGCAAAAAATCTCAGATGGAATGAAGCAAAAGCTGCTTGATCCTAAAGAACAGTAATGAGGACCGATGCTGAAATTTATCAAGGAATAGAGTTTGCTAATAACCAATCAATGAAGGCCTGAAGGGTATTTCCTTTCTACTACCACTTCAAAACCACTCATTTTTTGACACCAAAAACCTATTATTGTATTAAAACATTAGGGGTAAAAAGCACACTCCCTAAAAAATAAAGTTTACTTGATAATTGGAACCACTTCAAAAGTGTGGAATTAGCATTTCACCCGATAATTTCGCTCTTCTAACTGCTGAAAAAATGATGTTGAGCATTGAGAAATAGAAGGGTAAGCTGTTCGTTAAAAAGAAAAAAGAAAAAAAAAGTAGGGTTTAGTGAGCCCCTCTTGAGTACATAAGCAAAGTACAGAAATCTAATTATATGCAACCTTAAACTTTACAAAGTAGACCGGTACAGACTATCATTGAAACAACTATTAAAGTGCTTACCTGGCTAAAGTAAGTTACATTACTGTCATTGGGTTTGTGGAGAAAATTACCAAAAATACATCAAAAGATAATATTTCTGCAAATTTTGAAAAACTACATTGTTTAAATTTATTTAGTACATCATAATCCACAAAAAATTTAAAAGAAAAAAATTATAAAAAGAGACCACAACACCAATAGCACACATAAGCATAAAATCTAATACATGGGTAAAACTATCATAAAGCATTAATCATCTGAACACGAAAAAAATCCACTCTCAAGGATAAGTAATTATTCAATGACTCCGTAATTCCAGTTGCACAACTAAAAAACTTCTTGTGTAGTAAACATTTCAAAAATTCTATATCAAGAGTGATACATCAACAATGAGAAGATGTTTCAACTAAATACTTATCACCAACATTTAGATTGAACTAAAAAGAACCTTATTAAATGCCAGAACTATTTCAGTCAACTGAAGACAAATTCATGGTTAGAGTTGAAACACATCAATCATATGCTTATGGGGGCATGAGAAAAAGTGCAAGAAGATCATAATTCATAAACATATGAAAAGAACCTTAAGAAAGGCCTCCTTAATTTCTGGAGTGATCTTCGCAATGGATTCAGCAAAGGTCTTGGCATTTGTAAGCCGCTCCTTGTGACACTCCACTTCTTTCTCACCTAATAAGTGAAAAGGCGAAAGGAAAATTAACAATCTACAAAGTCATAATCTCAATTCTGTTTTGATTTTTTCTTCACCTTGTTTTCTTGCCTTTATTTTAATGTTTCATCTATGGCTTAATGTCATGTTTATTATCTTCACATCTTCTGAATTAAAAAATCACCAACACCAAATTTAGGTAATAGGAGATCATTTGCTACAAGAAAGGAAGGAGGTTGGCCCTTTTTAAGAAAAAAGTGGTTGGCTAATGCCTATAGTACCTCTTCCATACCAGAGTTCTTCCGAATGTAAACTTTGAGGTCCTTAACTGAATTCAAGAATGATGTATCTTAGAGGCTGTAGATCCGTAAGCTACGTTCAGTTTAACTTATTTAAGCACTCACGTGGGGATTTTCATATTTGTGTTTCATTATCACTAAACATCTTTAATTCTGTATTTAAAAATTACGGGAAATACATACACAACAATGCCTCATCTGTTTTTTTTTTGTTTTTTTTTTTCTTTTTTACTCTTGTGAATTAGGGTACAAATGAAGTAAAAAATAGTCAAACATTCAGAACAGAAATATTCAGAGGAATTTAGATGAGAAAAATTCAAATGAAATCAAACGAATTGAACATAGCCATAGTGCAACGTTCAAGTAGGCTTAAACTAAAAACATTGAGGAGCAAAGGGAAAAGCCAGATTGAACTTTCTAACTCAATATCACTAAGACCTCGGCCTATAGAGGAGATCCTAGTCAGGGTGCCTTAGCAATGTAAGAGGAGTCAGCCCACAGCGGATCTCAAACATCAACAAGAAGATGGAGAATTTACAAACTTTCCATGAAAGAGCAAATTGACAAAAAAGATGAATTGCGCTTACATTGCTGCAATAGCAAGGTCGCTTGTGTAGCAGCCATCTCTTGCTGCTTCATTTCCGATTCAGATTCTCGTAGCTACAGAAGAATAAAACTGGATTTAGCATAAATACAAGACAATAAATCTAGAGTACCTCACGTAAAGTATAAACATTGGTTAAAAATAAAAGGCATGAGCCAACTAGGTCTTTGTAAAAGAATTCTACCTATTATCTGCAAGTTCAAAGTAACAACAGTTCAATGATCACATGGTTCTACTCAAACAATTCAGACTAAAGAAATTAGGTCAGAAACAATAACAATTAATTGTAAGACAAAAACAGCTGGGTAAAGGAAACCAGAATTAATACAGATCAAGCAAGACCACATGTTTGGCTTGATGCACAGGAATTCCCCATATTTGGAGTTCGTGACTGGTAAAGAAAATTTTTAAGGGGCAGAAGTTAGATAACTGGTCACCTTGAAAAAACAACTAGAAGAACCAAAGTTAATATATAATGGATGAACATTGAGACACAAGCAGATGTACACGAGCTAAACTGATCTTAACAAAGGCCGACGGCTCCATTTTAGTAAGGACAAGGGCGCAATATCACTTAGAATTCTGTATTGAGCCATGCATACACTGCGTGGCTTAGCACCTTAGCCAGACTTCAAGAAGATAGCCTACTCTGATTAATACCCCGTCCCTTGAATTGGTCTGGCAACTGTGCCCAAAGTGGTAATTGAAAATGGCAGGAGAGGACAAAGAAACAGCACAAAGATTTGTTGAATGAGAAAAAAAGATCGTTGTGTGGACTGTGGATGAGCAATGGAGACAAGAGAGGGAAAGAGGCTATATGATACTTTTATTTGAGATCAACACAGTTAAAAAAAAGGAATTTGTTAAAAATGAGAATTCTGACAGTGAAAAAAGGAAATTAACTTTTTAACTTAACTCCTTTTCTATTTCCCTTATGCAAATTAAACATCCCCTAAATATTAACACTATGTTATGATAACATCATTGAAAGGGAAATGGGAGGAAGGAGAGGGGAGGGAGAAAGTGGAGTTCTATTTTCCCTCTAAACCTCTCCACTTTTAGAGGGATAATGTTTATCTTAAGGAGGAGGGAAAGTGATCCCTCCTCCCTCCGCTTCCTTCTCCGAACCATGTATCCAAATAAGGAGATTTGTCCCCTTCCCTTTCCCTTCCGTCCTTTTCCCCTTCATCTCCTATCCAAACAAAGGGTGAATCTGAAAATGTAAGCCAATTAATTACGCAATAACTCTGCATTGAAAATAATGTATGTCACAAGGTTGACAAAAAATAACAACATGAGAATCAATGAAAGTGAAGTAGACTAGCTTAGCCACTTAAATTTCTAAAATTCTAAGGACTCCCATAAATCCGAATTTTCTAATTTTGAGATTTGTTGGTCTCTAATTTCTACCTTACACATGAGCTCTTATAATTTTGGCTGATGTCATCACACTGAAGTAGGGGTTTTAGCCCCATAGAGATTTTCTCTCCTATATTGCAAACCTCTTTTGTAAACATGATCATAGATCAGATACAGACAAGTCGTAAATAAAATCAAATCAAAGCACAAGGCGCAATTAATGAGTCGATTCAATCAGCAATGTCAATGAGAAACTAAATTCAACATCGAAGAACGTTACCTTTGCCTCCATCTCAATAGCAATAAGGCGGTTTTGAGCAATACTCCATTTATATGAAAGAATTTCCGCAAGTATATCCTGAAAAGAGGTAAGAAACAAAGAGAACAAACATATTAAAAAAAAATACAATTTTGAGACTTTTAGAATGGATTGCTGTCATGACTAAATCAACAACAGTGTAACAATAGAAGAGAGCTTCACTTTAAGCTGCATTGAATTATGAAGCCTCTGGACATTCAAATTTACAGCTTGATCAGCAAGGCTGGCAATCTGGCTTTCAACATCTCCCTCCTCCTCAGCGGATTTCAATCTAGCCTTCTTCTGGACTATATCACATTAGAACAAGCTATTATACACAATGAAAACCATTAAAGATCATGAAATCATGTTATTTAAAGAGGCTTACTGATGCGGTTTTCCATTTCGTTCCGCTTCTTCTTATCATGCTTTATCATTTTGACCAATTCCTCCTGTAAAGGTTAGAAAATACATAGAAATTTAATATTACCAAAGAACAGTGTGAATCTCAAAGTATAGATAACTTCTGCTCCGATCAAGCATACCCTCTCTCTGTGATATTCAGCAGCTTCATTTTCAACTTGGCTTAGCTCAAACTGCAGAGATTTAAGACTTCTGTCAAGTTCATTGATTGCCTCTTCAAGCTCAATCTTCCTGGACCTAAGAGATTCAATTTCCGAATTATCTGAACCTGCAAGCATGGATCCAAGCAGTACAAGTCAACATCTGGCCGCAAGGTAAAATGAAGCTGCATTGCGATTTGCAGCATACAAATGCAATTACTTACCACTGGAAAGAAGTTTGAATCTAGAAACTGGCATTACACTAGCAGACATATAATCACTATGTCTGGATCTGGACCAACTATAATGATTAGTCGGAGTCCAGAAATCAAGTATTCCTAATTTTCCTACCTCGCCTGCCCTCTCATCTGTTTCCCTGGTACCGATGTACTGAGAAATTTGGGAGAAATGTTAATGAATTGAATGGAAAATAGCAATTAGATGCCAAATAAACGTAAAAATCTGCAAAATACAATTCTTTCACATCCTATGCTTAGGCAATAAAAAATTGTAAATTTAAAATAATCAAGCTCAAGGAACATTGTACATACAGAACTATCTAGACCAAACTGGCTAATCAGAACCTCCTTGACAGCAGCTGGAGCATCAAAAATTTGATCAAGCCTGGCATGTATCCCAAGCTGACGCATCTGTTAAATCCAAAATTAGCAATAAACAGGAGTAAAAACTCAGGCCATCTCACTGTAGAAATAAATAGGGACCTTCAAAACACATACCTCCTCGGATATCCACGGGGTGTCCCTGTTTCGTCCTCCATTTGGGACATAATTTAGGATTGGGACATCAAATGATTTCAAGTGTTTCACCAAAAAGTCTCTATCATCAGGATCTTGAGTTATGAAGGACTGTGGTGTCATAGTAAGACAGAAAGATAAGATGGTATTCGTCTTTACTGGGAGAAAAGTGACAGGAAAGCTAACAGGAGGCTTTGTGTAAACTAATGTAGAGCATATAAATACAAATTAAATGTACAACTAATTTTTAAAAACTAGCATTGCACAAGTATTGCACAGCTAATCAACAGAAACAGTGACAGTGAATATCGCTGTGGAAACACATAAGAATAAAGAACAAGCCCGCTTTGTCTCAAAATATACTTGTGCTAAACCATGAGTGCAGTGCATCACGGAACAGCCCCATGGCCCCACCCCCAAGATTCTAAGTTTCAAGTTATTGAAAACTGAACATGAGGATATTATACATCAAAAAATAAAATATGACAACAGATAGATCACATAAATCATTGCACTGAAGAAAGACCTTTATGTAAAAAACAAATGTAAGAGTTCTTGGTACAGGGGTTTGAAGATTTCCTGTACCATTTTCTAATCCTTCTACAATGACTAAACAGACAACAACATCCAAGGCTATTCACTATCCCCCTACACCATGACCATGACTACCACCACAACCTTGCATTTTCACAACCAGCCCAGCTCTACCCAGCATCCCAATCCCTATTCATCATGTACCACAACCCACATCCCACATCCCACCACTCTTGTTATGCACTCTTACTCTGAATCTCATTATACGTAGTATTTAGATCTCGCCTAGCCCTTATTTAGTTTGGCAAACATCAAACAAAATAACAGGGAAGCATCAATTTATTCAAGTAAAAAAGAGCAAAAAGACTACAATATAGAAATTTTGACCAAACAAATTATTTAAACTATTAGTGATGTCTTCAGATCCACAAGCAGTATCATGCAACAAGTGAGAGAGAATACCAATGAGACATAACACACCTTCCATATATAAAATGGAACTTGGCCCCCTAGGTAGTCAGCATGAGATTGATCCTTGACAGTAACCTGTAACAGCATAGAAGAAATACCTTTTAATATAACATCATCGAGATACAAAGTCAGCATCCCCATCTTGTTAACACGGGAAAAAATAATACATTCCAAATAAGAATTACAAATGAAATAATAGGTGAGCCTTGAGAGCCATGTTCTACAAGACTATTAATGTGGATAGCCACAAGACTTATCTACCAGCAATGATGAAGGAATTTAAATAAAGATAATAATAATAATAATAATCACATCATCGAAAACACTTTTAACAGTCTCAGTCAAGGAAAAAAGAAGTGAAATTGCCATATTTTTATGTTGAGAATGCCCTCATGCAGAGAGATAAAGCAGGTTAGCTGCTTTTCTAAGGTCTACTGCACTGCAAGTTAATGACTTAACTTTGGTTCTATTGTGACAAGGCTAGCTGGGGTATTGCTGCTTCAGAGTAGTTCTTGTGTTATAGACTCTTAAGGTAAATTATTTATGTTATAATTCTATGGCTTAGATGGTTAGGCGTTTGGATCAGATCTTTAAAGGCTTCCTGGGATCTTTCTTTGGCCTTTGGGTTTCCTTAAATCCTTATACGCTAAAGCTGCAATGTGGTTTTTGAGTTTTGGTAATAAAACAAATATTTTTAATTGCCCAAGAAAAGAACACAAGTCCAATATTTAGAGCAATCCTAGCCAAGTCATTAACAGGAAAAAAAGAGCAAATCCATCTTCAATGTTCAGGAGAAATCTAGCAAGGGGGCACAACAATGCACATATACCTCAAGCAGAATAGGCCCATAAACCTCCCTCTTAAGATGACCACGATGTTCTTCCAACCAATTGTAAGCTTCACGTATCCTATCTGCTCCGTTTCTCTGCAACTCATGCAAGAGCTTGTAGTTTCTATTTTCCATATCTTTTAGCCTGCAAAAATTCTGTTGTTAACAATGAAATGCAGCACAATTAAGTTTGAAAAAAAAAAAAGCACAACAAAACAAACCTGTTAACCAACTGCGCCAGTCTTAATTTGTTTTCAGACAAAATGCTATTGTTCTCCATCTTTTTCTGGCTAATCTCTCTTGCATTGTTTCTACATTCAGAAATTTTTTTGTCGAGTCTTTCCTGAATCAAACACATTGGATAACAAGAACTAAGAATTTTACAACATAAGAAAATAGATAATACGATTGTGACAAAATCAACAACTCCAAATATTCTACTATGAAAAAAAGTGTTAACGACGGAAGACAAAAATTGTAGCCTTGCATGCATCTTCCCTTACAATGATATAATGTTTAATAGTAATGGCCAGGATCAGTTAATTAAGCTTTTCATGACAGCTAAAGGAAGGTAAATTTTAAAATTCCTGAAAAATTAAAAATGATTTTGCAAAAGGCTGCATGCAGTGACTGAAACATATAATGTATATATTAATATATGAACAGAAAACAGAAGAAACAAATAACATACAAATTCAGCCTTTGGAAGTTCAAAAGGTGGCAAGTTTGCCAGTTCCCGTTCAGCAGCTGCAAGATCCTCCCTGTCCTTCAAAATTTTTTGTTGACGTGATTCTTCTTGTCTCTTCAATTCTTCCATGTCCTTGTATTTTCCAGCTATTTCCACTCCCTAAAATTGGCCAACATTAGTACTGAGAAAAACAAGACATAAGTAGTACATTCAGGCATAAAAGATAGGTAGGAAGCACAACCCACTGATGTTCATTTTCCTGAAATTGCCTACAACTTTGAGTACTATTACTCAAATTCTTCTGCAAGTTTTTACGCTTTGATTCAAGCAATGTTTTTTCTTCTTTTTGCCTTCTGAAAAATTACCATTACAACATGAGTTGTTAAACATTTGGGAAAGGAACAACATTTTAAAGTATGCTATGATAAGGAAATCAATTGTTAGATCATAAGCTCAACAGGCCAAGACCGCGATGTGCGCTAGAATCAAGATAACAATCTTTTGTACTCCCTCAGTATTTTTTTTAGTTGCTGCATACTGAAGTAGTGCATTTCATTGGAACCTACACAAATGCACATGAATGATAGGGACCACTAAAAGTAGGAGTAATTACTGAGTAGAAGACAGGAATAGGGGTAATTAAAAGGGTAGAATAAAGAGGGTGAATGACAAAACTATGGGTAAAACAGATGTAATAATGTAAAACACCCATTAGGACAATGAAGTAATCAAAAAATATGGAGGGAGTAACAAAGATGAGATATATCCTTCTAATTAGCAAGATTTTTTGTTTTCATATTGGGTAGTGTCACATTATCGATCAAAAACATTACAGGATACTTTTTTCCCACATTGCAACACCTTGATTTTACAGTATTCATATATAGAAGACTAAATTTGACCACATGCCTCTACTTACTAATAATTTCACAAAGTTATAACATTACGTAAAATTCAGTTGGATTTGTCTAAATGTAAATTTTTAAATTTTCAACTTCAAATATTTTATACTAATCAATAATCAAAGATATTACTGTCCAACACTGTGCATTAAAAGGCCTGAAAGGTAACCCATTGCAATTTACGAAAATCAACGAAGTTTAACATAAAACAAAATTTAGACATCAACTCGTAGACAGAACCACAAATATTTCAAGATTATTTAATTTGTAGTCTATTACTCACTGCCTTGACCTGGGTTGGTACCATACAAAGCAAGCAATATGAAACAATTAAAATAACAAATAATGAACACATATGAAGTCACGAACTAAAAAAAAACTTACTTAATTGGTTGCTGGAGATCATTCAAAATCTTCGCAGCTTCATCAAATTTCTTACTTGCATCATCCCGCTGCTTTTTAGCTTCCACATATTCAGCCTTAAACATATCATACTTCAACCAAGGTAATTTCTTCTTCAGCAAATCAACCTGTAAATAATATCAGCAAAAAAATGATAAAACAGGTATGAATAAGTATCTTTGCCTTTGCTACCCTACCAAAAAATTGCTACAAATGAGAACCTGAGCTAAAAGGTCTTCTCTCTGACGAACTCGTTCAACGTCTCTTTCCTGTTCAGCATGTTGAGCCTTCAACTGATTTAAAGTCACTTTATTCCCATCAACAGCCTAAAACCAAATGGATTGCACATCAAAAAAACAACAGCACAAAAGAAATATGAAAAACAAGATTGCCATCCCCATTCCAAAGTGATAAACTTCAGACCAACAGCTTACTCTTTGGAGTCTGCTTAGCTGACTGCTTTTTTGAATGAGGGAGTCATGTTGCATTGGCAATTGAGGATCACCAATAGCATTTTCGGTTGCACGTAACAGATCAATAGGACTTAACTTCGCAAATTCACACACTTTGTCCTGTGGTAGAAACTGCAGAGAAACCACCAGCCCAAAATTTAAATTAAATAGAGGACCAAAAAAAGATTAAGCAACAACTTGAAAAGAAACAGGCATGCAGAAGTAGAAAACAAAGCAAATAATAAACTGAACAAATGGCAAAAGACAAGGTTAGCTCCTTGGTTAACCAAACATCAATGTTGAATGATGATCATTGCGAACAATAAGTAAAGAATCGCTCCAAAGAATCAAATCCCCTTATAGTTATCTTCATTCTCCAGTATATATACCAACAACAAAAACTAATTAATCATTTCAAAATAAGGAAACAGAAAAGAATAAGCATCAACAAATCCCACCCCTACTGTAGACAAGGTAATTAGTTAGTTTTTCATCCAAACAAATAGAACAAGGCTGCATGAATCCCAATGTCGGTGGGCAAGTGTTCATTTCCCAATGTTTGAGACTCCAAAGGAAATGGGATGGGCATGTGTCAATATCCCAAACTAATTTGGGGCTAGTACAAAGCCATAGAGGCTGCACTTGCTTGAAAAATAAGTGGGCAACAAATAATAAGGGATTAAATTACAGTATGTCAAATTGATTACGCATCGGTGAGGGGGTGTCAATCGTTTACAAGAAGAGGAATAGGACTAATCACTTCAAATCATCCCACGCTGCACTTTTAAAGATAAGAAGAAAAATATAGGCAAAACCACCACGGTGGGGATAATTCCAAGTAGCCAAAATCTTCATTCCAAATTGCTAACCCGGCAAAAGATTAAGATTAGCTTTATTATTTAAGACGGAAGAATAATGAAATTTTCATTCCGTTTGCTACATAGGACTTCAAGGCAAACAACCTAATTGCGGCTAAAGACGGGAAATAGCAACTTCAAATGTTTATAGCTAAGTCAATTCTTTTTTTATCTTCTAACATAAAACATTTAGATAAAGTGTTAAAGGCAAAAGCTCCACTTTCCTGAAAACATAATTATCATTCACTCGGAAATAAAATTTGTTTGTTTCTTTCATAAAAAAAGGCTAGACCAAGTAATCCAAGCAAACATCAAAATGGAGCAAATTAAGTAACATAACAAAATTGCATCACCATGCAAGCATGTGATTTAGTTAAAAATGAAGATACACACCTGAGTCAAGTTGTTAACTTGGATATTAAATTTTTGAACCACTTCAACAACATCTTTCTTTGATGCCACCTTGCCTACAGCCAACACAAATTGCACCAGCATTCAAACTTTTCATTGATAATGCTATAACTCAAAAGGCACAAAACATTGATTCCACCTAAATAGTAAACTATACTAGAATCATTAAATTAAGAAAAATACGCACCTCATCTACTCTCTTAATTTAACTACATAATTTCGCATATAACAATCTCTATTGCACATATTACAAAAATAAATAAAATAAAATAAAACTTTATATAGGCAACCTAAATTCTATAACAAGATCTTACTATGCAAGATATCCCGATGACGAATTAGCAATAGTACCACACTGCCACCCAAATAAAGATACAAATTTAAGCAAACGAATTAACAACCAATAAGTTAGTTAAACCATCCAATAAATGATAATCAAAGAAGCCCAAAAGTAAGCTTTTGTGGAAGTGTTTCAAATAATTCTAGTGCTCCGGATAAAGGAGGGGAGGTGGTGGTAGGTTTGTGACAGCCAGCAGTCAAAACTTGGTCACATATTATGAACATGAAACTTTTTTGTGGAATCCATATACAAAATTTTGATTCAAAAGAATCATAGGATTTTTAGAATTGTTAGGAATTACCAAAACAAGAAAGGTAATCAGTTGCAATTCCTCTTATTCCTCTTATTGATTCATGTCTAGCCGACCCCAGTTTACTTAAGGACAAAGGCATTGTTGTTGTTGTGTGTCCAGTAGATGTAAAGAATGGCATAATGCATGCCCTTCTAATTGTATAATAGTTATTGCAAATGAAATACCTCTCTAACAAACCTTCGTAGAAGATGGATTAGCTAAGAATCAAAAAAACTAGTGCATGAGCAATTGTTTCCGACTTTTGGTTCTGTCTTTTAGCGATAAATACAAGTTATTACTAGTTATATATATATATATACCACTAACTAAACAAAATAGTCCAAAAAAGTTGTATTGCAAGGCACCCATAATTCAAGATTCAGATTAGCCCATAATAAAATGATCCACATACTGCATATCTAAAGCACGCATCACAAAGTAGTGCAGCATTTCCAGAATTCACTTCATTCTTCACCTGCCATCCCAAGATGTGAGGAGGTCTAGATATAAAGTAGTCTTACTATCATATACTACACTAGAAAATGTTCTCAAAGGAGACGCAAGAGGGGAAAAAGGTACGAGAATCATATAGAATAAGTTACATTTTCGATCAACAATTATTCACAACCCACACATTTTCGATCAACAATTATTCACAACCCACCAATAACTTGAAAGATGGCCAAATTTACCTATAAATCCCTTGCATTATTAAGAAAAAAACTACTTACCATTCAAAAGCCACTCTGACTTGTTACTCGTGTCCACTTTACGAGTGATGCCAATCTTCTCCTCCCTAGAGTCACCTCTCAAGGTAATCTTGATATACCCAGACTCCTCTCCCCGCTTTACGTATGCTCCAATACTTCCCGCTCTTCCCAGTATCTACAATTTCATACAAAACACCCAACACAAAAAAGTTTGAATCCTATGTGAAGTGCAATATTATACTACGTATTGTTTGAGCCAAATGCTTATGATTGACTTTTGATCAATTGTGGCATATCACTATATCAGTATATCACACACGAATGAATAATATACATGGGCAATTGACAACCAACAAACAGGAAATTTACAGCAGGTAAATGAAAACCACCCTCTTAATTGAATTAAGATGCACGAACCTGTGGATCACCACCAAGACCAAGCGCAATGGCGCAAACAATCGAACTCTTCCCCGAACCATTCGGTCCAATTACAAGGTTTAACCGCGAACCAGGCTTACATTTTACATGATCAAAGGTCATAAATTTATAAAGCTCAATCTCAATAATATTACCAGGTAAATAATCATCTTCACCCCTGAAAATTTCAATATCATACAAACCATCAAAATCCAACATGATACCACAATCAAAATTTTATTCTAAATCAAACAAACAATCTAAAACTATACTCTTTCAAAAATCATAAACCCTAAGGCGAAAAAAAAAAAAGAAAAAGAAAACGAACTTTAAAATTTCAGAACAACGAAACCCTAGGAAAACGCAAAATTGTGAAATTCGAACAAATGAAAGCGAAATTGAGTGGTGTTAGAGAACGAACCTGCTGATTTTGAGGCGTTTAGCGTGTCTTTTAGCCATTGAAGGCCGTAATTTGAAGATCTGAAACTCCGATTGAAAACCCTAGATAATTTAATTGGGGAAATTCATGTAAATTGAGAATACAGTTAGGGTTTAGAGTGATGTGCGAAAGTGTTGGGAGTAAGAGAGTGACCCCAGTTTGCATGGAAATTGGGGAAGTGGGAAGTTTTGAATTGGCGCCAAAATGGAAAAGGGTTACTTCGTCTAATTGTATCGATTTTGAAACTTGTCGAGTACGTGTGGCGGAGACTAGTATTTAAATATTTCGTTGGAGGGTCCGACACTCCGACCTTAATTCTTTAGTCTCCATATAAAGGAGCAAAATAGGGAAAAAGAAAAATATAAAGTAGTGTTTTTGTAATTGTTATTTTGATTCACAAGATCTAACGTCAAATTGATGTGAAATATAGAACTGGAGAATAATAATACAAAGAATTTGTTTGATCAATTGGACATCAAGCCATCGACTATTAACTTACGTAGTTTCCTTGCTCTCAATTACTCACCGAAAATAGAGCAAATAAATCGAAATGTTTTTTACACCGGTAACTTGTAGAATTGTATACTATTCTTTTTATAGTTAAAATTGTATTGATTAATCTATTTGTTTACACTCCAAATGCCCATCCTTAAAAAATATGTGTCGAATTGATGTGTCATTAATTATTAGAACCGGAGGAAGTATTAACTTATGTTGTTGCATAATTTGTATTAAAAAGATTTCGAGATGTTGAATTTTGCTTTAGATCACTAGCAACATTTGTTGAGCATTGTTTTTTGTTTTACATTTGTTCAATTCTACAACATCACAATAGGGCGTATTATTTCATTCCTCCTTCTATCCATAGTCAAATCGTATTCGGTTCAAAACTCACAATGTGATGGCATTCTAATTCATTAGGATTCCTACTTGTTGTCTAATAAACAAAATTCATTAGATGTTAACGAAAGGTAGCACAGCAAAAGTAAATTTGGCCTCTCTATCAAATAGATAAATAGGTAATTAATTTGATAGAGGCCAAATTAACATATATTACAATGTACTCTCTCTGTTTTTTTTTTTTGTTGTTGTTGTAGCATTTGAAAAGTTACATTTTCCATCTTTCAGGTTTTGATTTAATTTTATGATTAATGCATAAAGAGAAATATAGTCAATATGAATCTCGTTTGATTCGTCTTGGCGTGCACTTTATTCACATAAAAGTTTTATAATTTATACAAATATATAATTAGAGTGATAAATTGTTAAAAATGTGTCTCGACAAGAGTGAAAAGTAGAATGTTGCAATTTTGAAATAGTACTTGTTTTGTTTT
The DNA here is from genome assembly GCA_016808085.1 of Suaeda aralocaspica. Lineage (NCBI taxonomy): Eukaryota > Viridiplantae > Streptophyta > Magnoliopsida > Caryophyllales > Amaranthaceae > Suaeda > Suaeda aralocaspica. Next base: position 1,917,486 of record PYUH01000062.1, on the reverse strand, counting down.
TAATAGTAATAATTAATTATTACATCTATATATGTGGATTGCATAGGTACTATATTGGTATAAATAATTGTTTTCTTATCGATTTTGTTGCGATCAATATACAGGGCAAATATCTAATTAATATTTTAAAATTAAAAGATGAAATCACACGTTGCAAAATGTGCAAATCTCCGTTACAAATATTAATCGATTCACTATGATATATATATATATATTAGAGCAAATTATAAATTTATGTATATGGGTACTTTTGTGATTAAACTATACCCAATAGTTATGTACATTAGCTTCGATATATAACTCATCAAGGATGTAAAATAGAGCTTTTATTTTGTCATTTATTTTATTGTAAACATGAAATAAATGGTTGATAAAAAAATAAAAAACAACAGATGTGATACACATGTCTAGATGATATATTAATAATACTTAAAAAAAAATAGAAAAATAAATACTTTATGTTCCTTGATATCATTTGGATATATACACAATTTATTTCTTGTATATTGCGTGTTTAATCTATGTCTTTATCGTAAAAGTCATGAAATCATAATTTTATTAATCAACATCCTCACATTTATGTCATCATTTTCCATAAATGCCAAAATAAACAAACCAAAAAAAATTGTGTTGAACCTCCAACTTTGGCTCGATTCAAATTTGATATACATGTGATATTTGTTATCATGTTTGCTCGGGATAAGATGTTGAAATTGGATACATTAATAATCACTCTCAAATTTCAACACAACAAATTATAGCGTTGTTAAGGGTACTTCACTACCTCGTTATTGTAACGTTAATATTTGTTATTTATATTTGAAACAAACAAGGTATAAGCTAAGCGTCTGTAGTCCAACGGTTAGGATAATTGCCTTCCAAGCAATAGACCCGGGTTCGACTCCCGGCAGACGCATTTTTGCCAACTTATAAAATCATTACGTATGAATAAACTTCAATTATACTCGTATATTTTTTACTTTTTTACAAACACTAGAGTTCAGAAAGCAATCAAATAAACATGCAGCAATGAGGCTAAAAAAAAAAGAAAGAAAGAATCTAGCTATCGTTTCAGGAATGGTTCAAGTAGTGGTTCAACAGGGCGACAATATCCTGCAGACTGCAATAGAGCCCTGCATTCGTGGTTGTAGTCAGAGGACTGCTTCAAGGTTCAAGCCTTCAAGGAGAACATTTTTCACGGCTAAAGCATCAATTTCCATTTCAAAATGAGTGAGGTATTGAATTATCGAGTATTACAAATATACTATGTACAATATAACAAGACGTTTTTCAACTGCAGTACAAAGACGAAGTATTGAACTATTGATTCCATGACAAACGAGTGTAAACAAGATATGACTTGAGGCCCGAGCATTCAAAATGCTGCCAAGAACAATAGAAAAGACATACAAAATAACAAAATGCAACTTATGAAGATGTGAAAAGAAGCAAATTTGCAGATATTTTTTACTTCATTTGTTTCATTTTATTCTTTACTTTTCATTCTTACACATTTGCAAATGCGAATTTTGTAACAATTATACCTTTAATTTTTTTTGTATTTATAAAAATTATAAAAACTCCCGATATAATAAATTCGAGACAAATCAATCAAAATCTAAATATGTTTTTACTAATATATAAAATGCAAATAACGGTCAAAGCGTGATTTGTGAATAATGTCCATAATCAAAACGTAAAGAATAAATTAAAATGGAGATAGTACATGATCATGACTAAGTTCTCTCCCGTGACGTCTTCTGTGTCGTCGTTAGTAGGCCATCGTGTTACTTATTTCAAATCACGCTACTATTATTTTGTTTGCCATTGGTTAGACGCCCACAATTATATATTTATATGCTTGTACATGCATACAATAATAGTGCAATAATACAACAAATCCAATAGAAACAGACATTAAACAAAATGACAGTGAATTTAAGAATTGGCAAATTGCTAGTTTTGTTGACACTACTTGACAGCAACTATGCTGAAAAGTGAAAACTGAAGAATGATGATTTTTTAATCTTATTAAAATCTGTCAGAGTTCCAATGCTAAATGATTAGATATTTTATACTATATAGTTATACAATCGTAATGCTATAGTATACAATTAAGCGTCTGTAGTCCAACGGTTAGGATAATTGCCTTCCAAGCAATAGACCCGGGTTCGACTCCCGGCAGACGCAATAATTAGTTTTTTTTTTTGTGATTTTTTCATTCTGTAAGTTGACAGTAAAATCCTTACACTGAACTCTGGACAATACTCTGATCATGGCATCATTTCAAATTGTTCTTGCAGAAAGGTGTACAAGATGTTAGGATAATCCAGAATTTACAGTGTATCAACTTACAAAAATCACAAAAAATAAAGAAGCCGAAACGTGAGTTGTGAGCATGCATATTGGTTAGGCTTGACCATGTTCATCTGATCTGTGCAAATTGTGGAGAATGTATAGTGACGCAGATGACAGGAAAATACAGACAGCATAGCTCAACAGATCCAACCCGGTAGCAATAGTCACCATCTTGCTCCTCTCAAACATCTTAACTATGAGAATCATCACTATAACATGTCCTACTTTCGTCTTCAGTTCATCCAGGGAGCTAATCTTCATCCACCTTGGCCTCTCCTGATATTTGTACAATGCATAGTAGCTTCAGGACTCAAAATTGCATAAGAATCGCAATAAAGAAACAAGCAGAAAAGCAGGATGCACACCTTATTGATAACATACAGATTTGTAGAGTATCAATGGAATCATTTAATATGATTATCAGCAATTTTGATAAATCTTAATTTCTTACTTCAGATTTAGTTTTTCATCCATCATATGCTCTACTTATAGTATCAGTATTTTACTATTTTGTTGGTTTTGCAAAATTCAACTGTCAAGTCATGGACTCTTGGAAAAGAAAACTCAGTAGAACCAGCATTCTGCTATCAGTAATTACCTTTAAAGCGAACATTCCAAACAAAGATGAACCTTTTAAGGCCCGATCAAAACTTGGATGATCATCGGAAGTGGTATTACTGATGAACAGCTCGTATAAACCCATGGCAAACACCAACATAACTGTTCCAGCAAGATAGACATCTGCATTCAAAAATATAATATCATCAACAAACTATGATCTAAAAGCCAGAAGTAGACTGCATCAGTCGTTCATGTTACTTTAAAATTCGAGCAGAACAACATGGTGAAAATGAAAAGCGAGAATTTCTCATATTAATGACTTCACTTAAACAGCTTTAAAAGGAGACACAATCTACTGAAAAAGATATTGACTTTCTCCAATAAGTAAAAAGGAGACACAATCTTACCAATAGCTTCAACTAATCGGAGAACCATCTTTCCGGTGTGAATTCCATTGACACAGGATGTCCAGTAAACTTTATAAGCATCAAAAACATAAACACAACCCTGCAGAAATCAAATGAACACCATGTCTTAGACTTTATGTTCACGTCATAGTATGTTTTCACCTTCACCCACCAAAGGTTCAAAGGACTCAAATTTCAAGGTCAGCCATACTTACCAAAATTAAGGGGAAAGATCAGACTATAAGGTATCATGTAATGATGCATAACAAACTTTCGCTTTCCATGTTCTCAATGTCAGCCATGCTTACCAAAGTTAAGGGGAAAAGATCAGACTAGGGCTCGAACATGAGATTCACAAGCTAAGGATGGAGTAAACAAACTTATCTACTAATAATTCATTCATTAGTAATGCTTCTTCACTTTCAGAAATTATAGCTTTAATGATAAATTAGAAGCAAAAATCCGAGAAAGGTATGGACCTTTTAGTTTAACTCTAAATTATAAACGTGCACAAGGTACCCTAATGAGTAATGACCCTACGGCCAAACATCTATCCTTGAAGTAATAGCTAGAGCTAAGCATGTTGCTTGAAAATGACCTCTAACATTAACACAAGTTCTAAGAGATATTTAATAATTCTTAATAATTGTCCGTTTATACTCAAATGTCACAATATCCTGCATATATTTCATTCCATGAATACCGTCAAACTATTACCGCTACATGTTTTATACTATCTACTTAAAGACAACTTATTCACTGAAAAGTTATATAGGAAAGCTGGAGAGAAAATTACGTTGAGGAAACATAACACTGAACCAGCCAAGGACCCTCCAATAGCAAGAAGAGCCAAAAATCGAAAGTCGAATATAACCTACATACAAAAAAAAATACAGCAAAGATATGAGTTTGGTTGAAATTGACCCTTTGTTATATACTTATATACATACAAAGAAAAGATATTATCAACACATCAGCACATTCACTCTAGTCTAGTGACCGAATAATTGTCAAGCTATGTTATCTCCTTATCGTAAGGAACACAACTTCACCATCAAAACATGATCATTACCCATTTTGAATTTTTGATTAATTTCGTGATTAAGCAAGACACTATTCAAAACTTCCTCTTAACCTCAAGTTTTGTTAGGTTCCTAGAGAAAGGATGGAGTTATACAAAATAAATTTATAAAATAGATAAATAAGGTGATTGAAAAATTTAAACAAATTTTGAAAAAATAAAACAAAATTTCCTTTATATCTTCAAATCCTTAAAATGTTTTTTTTTTTTTTTTTTTTTTTTTAACTCGATCTCTTATCCTTGTTCTTCTCCTACACATTTTCGAATAATAAAATAGTAGTAATTAAAAATTCCCCTCCAAAATGAAATAAATTCAATTTGACTTTGTTTCAATACTCACAGCTACACGAGAAGATCAGAGAAATTCAATTATTAGGGTTTGGTAGTAGGGAAAACAATCATTTTTCATGAAAAATTATTACTACGTACAATCAATTTCCCTTTTGTCAAGGAAAAAAAACACTAAAAAGTAAAAAATTCGATTGAAAATGTCTCACGCCCAACCAAACAGACACTCGACACTGAAAAACTAAATCTAAACAAACCCCAAAAAGTGAAAATATTTACCCTTTCAACCGTAGACTCAGCATACTGAACAAATTTAATAAGAGGGTTTCCATTAGGGTTAGCAATAGCATCATTACTATAATTAGGGTTATTAGAATTAGTGGAATCACTGGTAGTTGACGAAATCGGCTCACTGGGAAAAGTTGGCGATTCTGGAGAAGTTGAGCTCAATGAAACGATTCGACTTCGACGATGATCGAAACGTTTCGTGAATTTAGGAGGGGAGTAATTAGCGTTTTTTATTACGGGTAATAGTGATAAGTTTGGAAGTGAACAAGTTGATGAACTAATCATTGAAAATCCCATTTTAAAAGAAAAAATTGTATTTTTTTTTTTTGGAAAATAAAATAAAATAAAATAAAGAGAATGAAGAATTATCGAAGAAGAAGAATGATTGATTGGAGGAAAAATGGAAGGGTTTAAATTGGGGATTTTGTGAAAAAATCTTTTGAAGTTGGCAATTGGCAGTTAGTAGAAAAAGAGGGGCCTATTTTTTTTGGACGTTATTGTGGCGGGAAATTGTGACATGTGCAAATATGCGGTTTGTAAAAGATGATGATCTAGAGCAGTCCGGCCTAGTTCGGTCCAAAAATTAGAAAAAAAAACCGGGTTTTGAAAAAGTCATTTTAACATGAGAAGATGATTTAAATAAATAGGAAGTTTGGAACTTATTGAAACAAAAAATGCTGAGAGAAAACACAACTTTAATTAGAGTTTTTTTTTTTTTTTTTTTTTTTCAAATATCTTAATATCTATTAAAATAAATTTGAAATATTTAGTTTGTTCAATTTATTAATTACTGGGCTAACAAGATACAAATCCGTTATTATTTTTGAAAGAATAGTAAAATTGGTACCTAGTAAATAGGTAGTAATCTTTATTACTAATTTAAATGTTGTTTTCGATGTGAGGCCTCCAAAACCTAAATGGAGGCCTCTCATTAATTCAAGAATTTATTTTTTATCTTTTTAAAATGGGAGTTACCTTACATAAAAAAACTACTTTTTTCTTTTAATTGTTTTCCAACCAAAAAAGAAATTATTTAGAAATTAATTTTATGGGTGCTTCATTATCACTTTAACGGTTAAAAATGTGAATGAAAATAATCATATTTTTTGCACTTAATGCTGATTAAATGTTTAATTAATGTTTTTGAAGATTGAATTGTCGAAGTGAATTAAAAGACTTATAATACAACCATATTTTATTGCAATTGTAAATTTGTAATACCAATTATTTATGCATCCTATTATTTTTTTTGATGTATATTTTGTTATCCCATGTATTAATATTCTCTAAATTTAATATTGTTTGTATTCAATAATATTCCCGTACACTTCCAAGGATACACTCTAGTTGATGTTTAAACATATCATATATGTGTCTAACACAACATGTATCCTACTTATTGAAATGGAGCGATACTAATTTAAGATTTTTTTTAAAGGAATATGTCTTTAATTATATTGTACAAAATGAGTTGATGCTCCTCTGGTCTTCTATATGCATGCTAATAATTTAATTTATATTTTATAATATTTTGTTTATAAAGGTAATATATCGGCCTTATATCTATTCGAATTTTACAAAATCTTATTTAAATTTTCAATCTTATTTTATTTTTTAAAACAAAGTTATTTGAAGGAAAAAATTATGTGACAATTTATTTTTGTAAACTAAATAATTGAAATAATTAAAATCATTTTAAATTTACACTTTTAAAACATTAATTATATTCAAAATATGATTTATTATATAATTTATAGTTTTTTTCTAAAAATACAAGAAAAATACAAATAAAAGTTTGAATGGTTATCAAATACAAAATAATCATTTATATTCCATGTTAATAATTAATTTTTCAATTTTTATACTAGTTCAAATAATTAAAAAAATCTTATTTTTCAGCATTGTTTTTCCATACAGTCTTAATACTTGTTTTTACCTTGCATATTTCGGTCAAATGAATATATGGGAATCCATGGTAAAAGTTCCATTATTCAACATTGCCGAAGAGCTGATAAACAGTATGATGTCAACAACCATTGAAGAAGTTGTTTTAACTTTGTAGTACAAAACCCAGTTAGCAAAACTCAATAATACAATCAACACAATCAAAGATGTGCTTTTGCTTGCGGAAGAAAGACATCCCAGCAGCCAAGTTGTTCGAAGCTACCGCGGTGTATTAATGCAGATGCCTTTTCTTAATTTACGAAAAAAAAGCCTTCGATGTTGGTAGTTTATTGGTTGGAGTAGAATTATAATAAGGGAAAAAGGTTTGATGATATTACAATATATATTGAGAGTTTTGGGGTGTACATTGAAAGTGATAAAACTGCTATGTTTGAAATGTTGTTGTGTTATGTTATTGAATTGGTGTTTCATTTGTTCCTATAGTTGGGATGGAAGAAGTCAGATCACTTTGGCTATTTGGTGTATGAAAATGAGATAGTTGATGATCGTTACGAGCTTCGACTATAGGGTTGTGTGTGTACGTTGCTATATATTTGAAGTGTGCTGACTAAGAAATGGAAAACAGTTGCAAAGTCAGATTAAGAATGCCATTCATGAGAAGGGTTATCTGGTTGGATGATGTGTGGAAGGAGGATCGACAAGAATAACGGCTTAAATTGAGTGTTATGTTGTAAAGTGGTGGACTGGAAAGGCGGGAAGTTTGATTTTTGGTGACTGCTTGGTTTAGGAAGGTTGCCAGTATCATGACAATGAGTTCATATTATGTCTTAAGGCACTTCTCTCCTTCTCAAAGACCGAATCTCGGGACTGGGGTTGGTTGGTGATTGTAGGGAAGCAAGTTGTAAAGAAGTGTGCCAGCGTTCGATGCTGGAAATTTAAAATTCACGATTTAGAACTGAAAGAGGCCGGAGGACGGAGGTGAGAGCATATTAACACCGGGGTTTGAATAAAAGTACACATCATCTGTCTTATGTGCAGCAACTTTCGCAAGCTTGTTAGTTTTAGTATACGCAGTAAAATTTACGTTGGCTTTCCTTTTTTACTTTGTGAATTTTTTTACTTTGTGAATTGTCACATTTGCTTCACTAGCTAGGAATTTCGCATCGCGAATTGGACAAAGTTTTGGAATGTATTGTCCAATACCATTTATATCATTGTGGTTGTTTTTTTTGTTAGAACATTTATATCACTGTCAGTATGCCTCATATACAAAGTAAAATATTAAAAATAATTCAGCAACAGTGCCTGTGTGCTTCAAAACAAAATCACAAAAACTGAAAATAATCAGCAGTCCAGAAATTCAGGACAAAAATTTGTAATTTTGTATTACAGACAAAGTTGCATCAAACTATGATTCTGAACAAAAATACTATCACGCTTACTAGTGCAGGGATTCTTTTCATTTTTACCTGAGAAAAAAATATCAATAAAGTGTAGAATATCCTTGTACAAACTCTATTTCAGCAGTAAAGAAACTTCATGGATACGGAGGATGAAAGGACCTTAACATACAGTTGGAAGTAAATTCGGAAGGAACATTAATTGCTGAGAGATTGCAAGTATGCAAGTTGTGGTGATAGACTTGTAGCTGCTTGGTGTAAATTGCACAAGCTATTATATTGTGTAACAAATGCCAAAGGCCATAAGGTGGTGCAAATTGTTACCGATTTTCATTGTGGCTCGTCTTTCAGATTTGAAGCGGATTATAGCTGTCTAACTCTGCAGATAATTTAACCAGTATAGGAGCTAGCACTCTAACCCATCCATAATTTCATTACTCTGTCCCTGCCACCAGATGCAACCTTTTCTCCATCTGGACTCCAATCCACTGCAAAAACCTGTTTAAACATAGGAAAGAAAAAACAATGTGTTGGCGTTAATCAAAAGGTTTCTTACGGGAACAAAATATACAACTAAAATTAGAGCAGGGTTTAAACCTCATCTGCATGGCCTGGAAGGTCCTGTTTTAGCTTTTGCGTCCTAATGTCCCAGATCTGATTCAAAAAAAAAAAAAATAAATAAATTTGCGCATATGGAATGCATCTACACGTACTTCAACTTACAGCAGAATAACCGTGTCTTTAACATGATCCAGATCCAGAAGATACGTAGAACAAGGGAAACCCTAAGATTATCCAAAGCCAGAATCTTCATAGTTGTAATTTTGAATTTAAATGATAACATCCTTTCATGTTTAATGGAGTCATATCGTGTTCAAAAAGATCAACAACCACCGTAATGCTAAACGCGAGTTCAAAAACTTTTAAACCTGGAAACACAGATCATATTGGATGTGCATCCTTCTAGTTAGGCAGTTATGAGTGGAAGTTAGAAGTGTTTTTCTACATGGTACTATTATTTATAACCAAATATGAAATGAAGTTCTAAGACCAAAGCACCACTTTCTACAAGTGTCTGTAACCAGAAGATAAATTATAGATAAACCTAAAACAACTTTAAACTTGTCATGATATCTTCGTATAGAAGACGGAGGTCAAATAATTTAACTAACCTTCAATGTGGAGTCTTTGCTGCCACTCAATAAAAGCCTACTATCTGCCGACCAACTGCAATGAGAAATAACTATCAGTTAATCAGCTATTTTTTATTTCAACTTTGAACAGTTACCTGTCATAGTTTGAAATTAAAAAAAGTCAGCAAGGGATCCAAACCTTATCTGATAAACCGGTCCAACATGACCCCGAAAAACAGCAACGAATTTCCCCGTAACACCGTTCCACAACTTTACTGACTTGTCAAATGAAGCACTAGCCAACCATTGCCCATCGGGAGAAAAATAAACATGATTTACAAGCTGTGTAAAAGGAAAAAAAATGGAGTTTTCAGATGGAAAGAATAAAGAAGTGTACGGTTTACAAGCTTCAGTACACTGAAATGAAGTGAACTCCATAAACTTTTAAGAAAATTAGAATTGTCTTTACCTGTTGATGACCAGTCATTCGTGTTTTAGGGTGCTTGCTTACAGCAGGTTCCCATAAAAACATAGTGAAATCATCAGAACCAGAAACCAGTCTCTCTGGAGCATTGCCTTTCATCTTGTTGTACCGAGCCAAAGCAACCTTTGTAGAAAACAGACATGGACTGAAATATTTAAGATTATTCAACAAACAAATAACTGAATGGTGATAACAAATGAAAAGGAAAGCATCAGAGATGTATAGTCACAAAAGGTAAGAGAAACAACCCACTTTTTAAAGGCATGCTACTATATGTTCATTTGTCTTACCAAGCCTAGATTAAAAATCCAACCAATGAAAACTTCCCAAATGTTCCAATGAAAAATCACAAAAAGAATTTGCAACTGAGATGGTTAGGAAGAAGATGAAAACACAAACAAAAGCGCTGTAATGAATAACAAATACATAATTATCAAGGAAGATAACTTCTGAAAAAGGAGGAAGTATAGAAATTAAAGCCTACATTACCTCTTTCATTTCCTCCGGAGAAGAATATTGCTTGCCTGTGTGATCAAATGCCCCAGTCCGAAGGACATACTCAGTACTGAGTGCCAGAGAATTGACCCAATGTCCATGACCCTAGCACAGTGTTATAATTCATTTAGCATTGCAGTGAAGGAAGTTAGATAAAAATCAACATCCAACTATCCCAAAACATGATAGGATTAAAAGCATTAATGTATCCTAGATAACATGGTTTGACATACCTTCAACTCACGAATCAACTTCCCTTGTTTTGTTTCCCACATTTTTATAGTACAGTCCTGAGAGCTGTTTCAGGTAGCAAAGCAAATTATATGAGCAAACCACAAATTATGGATATATGAGATTTGCTTGCATCATCAATTAAGTATACAACCAACAAATGTCTTCTAATAAAATGCACTGCCTCGGTCAATGTGAATTACAAATCAAGCAAGGGACGCATATAGAAGATACCAAAATGCATGTAATGTACTACCCAGCAATGATTAGTCAGAGAAGCATGATCCCACAGTCCATGGTAAGATTTGGTGCCACAAATTAATAGGCACTACTTAGAAATGATTTAGTTACAAGGGCTGCCATAAACGAATGCACATATGTTGGGGATATTCCATCAATGGTAAGATTTGTAAAAACTGCAAAGGCAAACCAATGTATAAAAACAAACTTGCACTTTAACCAACAACTTACCCAGTATATATGACACCATCACCACCCCATTTTACACATGTCACAGCAAGTGTGTGCCCACTCAGGCACATCACACACTTCCGAAGTGTTACATCCCAAACGCGTGCATCACCGTCTTTGCTAGAGCTTACAAACCGGCGGCTCGGAGATTGAAGGTGAGCAGGTTCCCATGAAATTCCAGTAATCCATTTTTTGTGCCCCTGACATACAATATATATATTCTCAGCGAAATGTCATGAAAACAGCTAGCTCAAAGCTTTCATAAGTTGACTAAACAGATCAGTAGTCTGATCAATAGACTTTCTCCTCCATCTCCCCTCTGGTTGGAACAGAAGCTATGATTGATTATATCTTTTCACTTTACACTAAATAGGAAACACAGCCCAATGCAGCTTCTAAGAACTCTCTAGTCTAGCTCTTCAAAAGACAAACAATTGACTGACTACGCTATCTCAACAGTCAAACAGAAAACTATTTTACCACATTGCCAATGACATAAAATAACTATCCAAACATACTTCGACTTAAAAGTTCAAAATACCCATCATCAAGAAGAATCGTCAAAAAATAGAGTTTCTCCTTTTAATCGTAATTCAGAAGAATAGAAGATATAAATACTTTAGTCCTAAATCCTACTGCTAGAAAACAGAAGAAGCAAAGTAGAACAGTTTAGCATGATATGAATTCTGTAACAGAGATATGAAAACACCCTTCAATTAGGTGGCATTGAACCCAGAAGTTCTCTTTCACGCAAGTCAAATTAATTGATTACAACCTATATCTTTAATATCCTATAATTTCTGGTACAAAAGTATTACCATGAATGGGCTGCCTGATGGCTTTCCTGTCTGAGGATCCCAGCACTGAAGTTCCCCAGCCTTACTACCACTGGCTAGATACTTCCCATCAGGGGACCATGCTATGCAAAGAACCCAATTTTTGTGTCCTAAACAAGAAAGAATGTGAATGGAGGTTCAGGTAAACTAACAATTGACAAAAGATGTTACAGATAAAAATTCAAGAAGAGAATAAAACAAATCAAATATATAAGAGCACCAAATGCCATTAACAAAAAAAAGCTCCAAATTCACTTCAAAGTACATCAATTTCATATTCACTAACTTTATCCCCAGAGAACATCATAAAAAAATCTTAGTACTCAAAAAAATTTATGTAAGCATTTCTGTAGTCTTTTAAAGTATAACAGTATATAGTCAAGCCCATTAAGCCATTGACAAATATAAGTATTAGAGAAAACAGTGATAGACCCATATTATCCTCATGAATAAGTAAAGAGTAGACAGAAGCGAATAAAAATTTAACAATCAGGTAACAAGTATTACCAAAAAAATCACATAATTTAAGAATCTCACCTGTACAAGTGAACATTGGTGTTTGGGTACCAATGTCCCACAATCTAACAGTGGTGTCACCTGAGCCACTGGCCAATTGCCGGCCATCTGGACTAAATGCGACTGAAAGAACAGCTTCAGCATGACCTGCAGCATAATAACAATAAAATAAATGAATACATAGCATTCAATAATCAATAGTTTGAACAATTAGAATTGATGAATAATACATGACAAATTAAATAGCACTTTAATTATTTTTCTGTGCATAAGGAGCCACAAGGACAATAATGTAGTCATAATTCGATCACAAGTCAGAGGAACAAACCTCACATGACTTTACCAACTAAACTACTTTGCAATTCATAATTACAGATAAACCATCATTATTGTCGCATAAATTCTCACTTAAAGCAACGATCCCAAATAATCTGGCATGTTTTCATTTTTTTCTTCCATTAGTCATCTTCACTACTAGAGTTTATCATGGTTCAGAACAGAGATTTGACATCTGAATATAGCTTTCACATAAAAGAGCTTGAGAAAAACTTTGGAGAAAGTAGAGAGTCATTTAACTTCAAGAGAGGGAGGTTCAGAGAAAGGAGCACTTCTTGGACAAGGATTTTAAAAAATGTACCAGTTATTGTAGCAGAACAGCGATTAACAGGCCGAATGCGAAAAATTGCTTGAGGTTGATAAACAATTTGAACAGCCTTCTCCACAGAAACTGCATGTAGAATACACAATAATTAATAGTCTCAATGAATAAAATTCAATATCCACAATCAAATTTGACATGAATAAATAGTCAAATACTACTTAAACATCAGGTACAACCAACCTTTATTTTTCTGTAAATAAGTTCCCAATTCAACAAGAAGCTCCTGGTCTGATATATAGAACGCATAAGGTAGCTTCTCTTCCTGAGTATTAGAAAAATATGGTTACCATCTACATAGATGTTTAATAAACAGCTCCCCTGGAAATGTATCTTAGAATCTACACAGCATTTTTTAAAAAGTTAAGCACTTGAAAAATAATGGAGGAGTAGGTACTATGATTATTGTTTAGCAACTCTTTTTTTAAATATTGGCAATACCATACTCTATAGCACATTGATTCGATAACATGTTAGAAAGGAAAAGAAAGGAAGTGAAAATTGTGTGTGTGTGTGTGTGTGTCGGGGTGGGTGGGAGTAACCTTCCAAATATATCCAAATTGCGAGGGATGATGCTTCTTAAAGGAGGAAAAATAGATCCCTCCCGGAGCCCTAACACGCCTAAAACAACCACTAGGTACATCGATACTGAAAGTGCTATACTGTTATGTAGAAGCTAAGCAATAGTATCCTATGTCAAAATCTAGAATTTCTTGGGAACAAATTAAGAATGCTTAAACACCCAGATTATGCCCATCTCCGAGTGAAAGGCAGGCATTTGATGTTCTTACCAGCCAAATTAAAGCAACACCAACGATGATGATATGTTAACTTAGAAGAAAGCTAGCTAATCATTTTCGGTCACAAGATATATCACCACACATAGCCTACACAATCTCCTATCTCTCTGTAATTTAGACTTGATAACCGAATCTAATTGCAACATCATTTCACGCGATTTCGATACCCAAAAGTTCTCAAATTGGAATGTGAGTTCATGCAATTTCGAATTTTCAATACACATAATTCGCACACATACAAACAAAAATCAGAATAACTTGCATAATTAACTTAATTGAGTCAAATTTGCACAATCATTCAAAATGGTCACAAAATAAATCCATAAAAAAAAAGTCATTCAACATATGACACTTTATTGAGCTAATTCAACTCACTCCCACCAAATAAAAATCAACAAAATAAATCAAAATCACATAATTTAATCAACACACAAACACAACTTTACACCAACAACAAACAATCACTTCCAAAAACATAAAATCCACCAATTCAAACAAGAACCCAAAATACCCTTTACAAAATTGAATTGAAATTAACAAAAATTGAAACCTTTTTCAATAAAGATTGAATCTTTAGGAAGGAAAATCATACATTAATAAGAAGGGTATTGACAATTTGTTGAAGTTCTTTAGGACCAGCGTTTTGAGGAAGATACATAGCAGTACCAAGTTGAGTTCCTTCAGGGTCACTCAATTGGCACAATACACTGTTTCCATTTTCCATCATCTCCTTCTTTTCTGCTTCAATTTCCATTGTTGAATTTTGGGTTTTATCAAAGTTTTGATGGTTTTGTGGGGTTTTAGAGGTTTGTGAGTTTGGAGCTGAGTTTGCAGGGTTTATGAATTTTATTAGGGTTTATTATGGTGCCTCTATTGAATGGAGGGGGGACATGAGCAATTAGCCAATAAGAGGATGACTATTAAATCACAATAATATGGAAAATTGCATATTACATGGGTAAGATTGTCTTTTTATATGAATTTCAAGTGGTAGTGTGGAATAGAGTTTTCTACTTATTTACGAAAATGCTATGTCACAGTGATTTCTTAGATATTATGCAACCAATAATTAAAGAGTAAATTATAGAAAATTACCTTTTAATTTTATTTTTTCTAAAATAATTTGATAATATTTTTTTAAAGGATGAAATATGTTAGCACTTCTAATTTGATTCAAGTTTTCGTGATTTGAAGAAACATGAAGTTAATTAAGAAAGCTAGAAAGATTAACGACCAATTATTCTTTCATTTGTTAGGTGTGGTGGTGAGAGATCAATGTGACACCATTCTAATGATAGTGGCAAAATGGATTGAGGTGGGCTGATAATCAATTTGATGGTTATGGGATGGAAGTAGAGCATTGAAGGTGGGGGTATAATAACAAGGTGGTGGTGGAATCTGATATATGATGCGTTGCTCGAGCTAAGGTGAGCATGTTAGAATATTTATTTAATATCCTATGTGGCCTATGTGTTTAAGGTTTAATAATAAAATAAATAAGTCTATATTAACGTTATTAGATTTTAATAATAAAGGTGATACCGTGATGAATCGGTTTCAATTAATGACATTAAAATCTGGGAGTATTATTATTCCCTCGTCCCTTGCCCATTAAAATAATATGTGATATCTCTTATTAAAGAATATATAATAGTAAAGGTGCTCACTTGAAGAGACACCAACATTAAACAAGAGTTGGTTACAAGAGACACACAAGTTATATTTATTATGGACATAAGAGGGAAGTTATGGGCAATTTTATTTTCATGAAAAACTCATAACATTAATCACAAAAATTACTGGTTTATTATTCATCAAATAAACAATCAAAGCAAAGGGCTAAAGGGAGGAAAATCTCTAGAGATTGCTATCAAGAATTACCATGGATCAAGGTTAGCCTTTTTGTTGTTATCTTTGCGTTGAATTATGTTTAGTCTCGATCCTTTGTGTTTGATTTCATGAACGAAATCCGTAAATTTTCTTACAGAGCAATTTTAGGCCCAAGCATAAATGCAAAAACTTATTAATTTATTTACAAAATTGCCATTAATTTTAGTCTTTAATAATTAACTTTCTAATTTATCAATCAATACGGTAGTTTATTAGCACTAAATATATATTTTGCGTGGAGAAAAACAATCTGTTAATCATCATGACTTAGTGTGGTTTTTTTAATGGGTGTCATTGAATTTACTTTTTATACGTCGTACAAACTCTCTTTTCATTGCGTTGACCAAATGGATAAACAAAACCCAAATCATTTGACCATATAATCTCACTGTTCTTTTTCACTACTAATCTTGAATATCTGACAACAAAAAACTCATAATTAAAATGTACCATTTCAAATCTCAATTTCCAATTTTAATTTTCATTTTAGTCATCAAAACATGCCCATTAATTAATTCATCCCAAAATTTAGAACCCATAAAACAATTAATCAATCGCTTAGATTCTCAACAATCATCTTCATTAGTTCAAGAAAATGCAGCCAAAGGTGTTCTTCATAGATTATTGCCTTCTCATTCTTCAAGCTTTATTTTCCAGATTATTTCAAAGGTATCAACTTTTTTTTTTTTGATTTGATCATTCTCTGGGTTTTTAGTTTTTTTGGCTTAAAGTTTTGATTTTGTTGATTATTTATTAATTGAAAAGGGTTTAATTACCAATTTAATTAAATTTAAGAAAATTTAGAACTTTGATGAATTTTAGAAAGCATTGCATTATTGAAGTTTGTGACTTTAAAATTCTGATTTTGTGAATTTGTAATTTTTAGAGAATGATTAATAGGCGCTAATGCAGAACTTTTTTTTTTTTTTTTTTTTTTTTTGGGGGGAAAATTGTTTTAATTAATTACATGCAAATTTATTTAAATTTAATTTTTATGAAACAAAAAGGTTATGTAATTGTCAATTTATCATTTCCTTAAATAAAAATCATGCAAAATTTCAGACTATATGGTGTAGTGTAATTACTATCACTTGTGATCATTTTGCATATATGACAAAAATTTCAAATTATCTAAAGCTTCTGATCTTTAATACTAGTATAACAATGTGATTACTTATGTTGATGGCATTGGTCAAATCGATGTGCATGAAGTAAACTTAACTCTATTTTGCTTGTATTGATCAAATGTTTGGGATTGCATAAATCTTCTTTGGACCCTTTGGTATGTGGATAAATGAATATTGTGTGGCTTTGAAATTATATTATGTACATTAAGTATCATTATAGTAATATAAAATAATGCTTCTTAGGCTCTTAGCTCCTGTGGTATGTGAGGAATGCCAAATTACTAATATGGTATCACTATATTGTGTTAACATATGTCTATATACTAGGATGTTTGTGGTGGAGACAGTTGCTTCCGCATTGAAAATCACAGCAATTCGAGCAGTCATGGTCCACGGATAGTGTAAGTAATAACACAAGTATTTCTGTAAATTGTTGTATGATCATGTCGCATATTTGGGTTCTTCTCTTGTATTCTCCCCAAATTTTGTATGGGAATGGCTTGTAAATGTGCTTTTATTTACCTTTCAGAATAAAGGGCACGGCAGCAGTGGAAATAGCATCCGGCCTTCACTGGTACTTGAAGTACTATTGTGGTGCACATTTTTCGTGGGAAAAGACTGGAGGTGCTCAGATTGATTCTATCCCAAAGCCAGGATCACTTCCTTTTGTTAAAGATAAGGGCGTGGTCTTCACACGTCCAGTTCCATGGAATTATTATCAAAATGTTGTTACTTCAAGCTGTGAGTTTTATCTTTGATATATGGCTTTCGATTTTCATAACCTTGTTTATTGCTATCATAGTCAATATTTCTGATTTGTTGTTTACGTGAACATGCCACTAATTTGAAACAAGAACTTGCATTGCTAGTTATTTCATTAATAAATCATGATAATGATGCTTCATCATTAAAATGGATTCTCCCTTGAAGTTAAATAGCTAATTTGAAGAAGGTAGAGTCTGATAGACAGATTTATTTTTAGCTGATCAATTTTAAGGAATTTGAGAAGGAAACTTTTGATATAATTTTTTTATTGTTCATTTTCTTTCTCCTATTCCCTATGTTTTCCTTTTGACCTTACACCTGCAGCATTCTATAAAAACAAAGCATTTTATGTAGCTCCATGTCTTTGAGATGATGTTCAGTTGTTAGATCTTATATGGAACTTTGCTTACTGCCCACCATTGGCAGTGATAGTTTCAGATCAAACTTTGGGTAGTGTGGAATTTGGACCTCAAAGAATGCTATGAAGGCTTGATTGGCCGATATTGATCACAATGCTAATTGAAACACTACCTGAGTTGTGCCTGCTTTTACATCTAACTAAATTACTATCTTCCAAATTAATATGAGTTTGTCTCTGTTGTATCTTGTTCGCACCATCTTGTTCAGTTTTGCCACTATATCTTAATTTTCTTACTTTCTTAAAGTATTTATAATCTTGCTTTCGTTTTTGTTTACCACATGGCAGATTCCTATGTTTGGTGGGATTGGCAAAGATGGGAGAAAGAGATTGACTGGATGGCTCTTCAAGGAATTAACTTGCCTCTAGCTTTTACTGGTCAAGAGGCTATCTGGCAGAAAGTCTTTATGGTAAGTATCTGCAAAAATCTCCTGTAGCATCTGGTTGCAGCTTACTGAATTTTGAAAATTCCTTCACTTAAAATTATGTATATGCCTGATGCATGCTTTATCGAGCCAACCCTGAGCCGTATATTGCGTAATTGCATAAGCTAACCAACAATCTATGTTAAAATGAGCATTTGTGCTTGAATACTTGAGGCCATGTAATCAAAATGATCTGGTATGTGGCTACTGTGCCCTGTTTTTGCTTTACATTTTCAATTTTAAAGTCTTTGACTGCCACTGTATTGCACTGGTAATTTGGCCAGACTTAAGTGAGCCATGCAATAATTCAACCTTAGGACAAGGGACAATTTAAACAATTTTGAGTCATTGGTAAACATTATGCTATTTTACAGTATGTACATCATTCTTGCTTCCCGCAGAAGGTTAGGGACTTACAGTAGCACAGACTTGTAACAGGATTATTTGTCCCTCTTTACCTGTGGTGGCTGCAGGACTTCAATATCAGTAAAGAAGATCTAAATGATTTCTTTGGTGGGCCTGCCTTCCTTGCATGGGCACGCATGGGAAACTTACATGGGTTAGCTCCAAATTACTCCAGTTCATCATACTTTGTCATTGTTCAGAGCACTCAGCATGTTTTGTAATAGATTAATTAGCTCTTAAAGTTGTTCTTAATGATCTAATTAGCTCATAAGTAGCAGACAAACCTTATCGTGATAGTTCTGACACTACCATTTGCCTCTAACAGCTTAGTTTATATGATGTAACAGCTGGGGTGGGCCATTATCGCAAAACTGGTTGGATCAGCAACTGGCCTTACAGAAGCAGATATTATCTCGTATGTTGGAGCTAGGAATGACCCCAGGTATAATAACCATATATATTGTTATAACGTATTCAACAACAAATATCAAGGCCTTGCTCTCAAAAGATGGAAATATCTGCATAAACTATGTGACGTATCCTGTGCACATAATCTATATACTGTATATTTTTTTCCTCCATTTCCCTTTATCTGATGCTACATTCTCCTCTAAATTTAAGCTCTTCATACTTCATAGTTCATATTTTCTTAATCTGCTTCCATCCTGTAATCCTTGGTCTCCTTGGTTTCTTTTTAACCTTTATAATCTCAAGTCTCAACTTTACACTCTTTAAACTCAGAATCCAGATGATGTCATACATGCTGACATGCCTTAATCAACATAACTAATTCTTGTCTTCAATAAACACTAACTGCCTGCTCCCATTATTATGAATAATTTTCATTTCATATTTATCCCTCAAGATGCTTCCACTGACTCCTCTCTACACACCCATCTTGTTGATATGATCCCTCCTAAAAGTCCAACGTTCTAAACTGTATAATACAACATACAATTCAATGTTAAAGGTATGTTAAGGTCGCATAAAATCCCAATCATGTTTCATGCCCTCCACTTCAACCTGTCCATACTTCATTCTAGGATCTACATTTACACTTATTTGTAAGGTTAAATCCCACCCTATTTGGTCTCTACCTCTTTCTATGACACTATCGATACAAAATCGAAAACGCAGGATAGTGTTGTCATTATCAGTCTATCACAAAATTTTGAAGTTTTGATTTGATGATGATTATATTTTCTTATTTCAGTCTTGCCCTCATTTTCTGGAAATGTTCCAGCAGCACTGAAAAAAATATATCCATCATCGAATATAACGAGGCTGGGGAACTGGTAATTTACTTTCCTCTGCTCCTTCAAAATATATTCAATCACTCATTTCTTTATGTAATTGCCTTCTGATTTGCAAATATTTAAATCTGATGACTGAATCTAAAACACCTTGAATAACTGTTTGGTCCCTGCATTTCTACTAGGGTGTATTGTAGCCAAGAGTTAAGTGAAATATTTTGATGGCTCCACTAGTTTTAAAAGGAAACTATTTTAATGTATGAACTATAACATAATTCTGGGCGCTATATAATTTTCCAGGAATACAGTCAGTGGTGACCCCAGATGGTGCTGTACTTTTCTTTTAGATCCTTCTGATCCATTATTTGTTAAGCTGGGTGAGGCTTTTATCAAGAAGCAAATTAAAGGTGAGCTTCCTCTTTCTTTGAAGTGTCAATTGGTGGACAAGTTATTTAATATACCATAACATATCTTTTAATAAAGTGGTTTAGCATTTCCGTGTTATGAATTTATGCAGAAACATGAACAGTTTGTAGGCTAACTAGAGTGTTTGAAAATGTACTTTGAAAGGAACAGAAGCACAGGGGTCAATTTGTATGCTAACTGTGCTTAGCATGTATGTGTTGATTGTTAACAATGCGCAAAGCTGTATATGTTGGTCTGTTACCAAACTTATGACTGCTTTCATGATTACCAGTGCTGAAAATTATAAAGCTTGTGCCTTAGACTAAACGTATCATAGGAGAAATGTCAATAGATTGTTCTAATAAAAGATGAAAATTTTAGGAGGAATCATTTCCCTCTAATGGTTTGGGATGCCTATTTTGAACTTAATAAGAAATTGACACAAGTAGGAATTTTTCACTTGGAGGATTTTGATCTCAAATCTATGGATTCGATGAGAGGTCGATGTGAACTAAAAGGCTTATGTTGAAGCTGAGTTATCTCTGATGATTCCCTGAATAGTACATAAAATTACTTTCCAGGTGCTAATATTGTATAGTACGTAAAATTACTTCTTTTGATGATTCAATGAATAGTATGTATTTTTTCTGTAAACTGGTTGCGCAAAAACTGCATCAAAAAAATTGTCCTGTAAGCTCGAAACAATTTGATGACAGTTGGTAGTTCATCAATACCTTGACCAGATAGATCTGTAAAATTATAATTAATAACACTATTGACTTTCTGTATTGTAAATGTGTGCATTTCTCAACAAACAATCTTGCTTTGTAATCCTTGAATCTTGTTTTCAATCTTCAAACATGAGCTTATATGTTTTGTCTTTGCCCTTTCACAGAATATGGAGATGTGACTGACATATACAACTGGTAAATAAACATTATAATTTTGCAAGTGCAGTGTTTCATGTACTCCGTATGAGATTTCAAGTCAGCAGGCCATCTAGTTCTTTCTATTGACGTTTATGCTGACATTATTTGCATTAGTTGTACGTAGCTGCATTTTGTATTATCTTGTCTTCTGAGTTTTTGTTATGGATCTTTGCACACCAAATTTTATTTGTTGCTTCAATTTACACCTGCATAATTGCTCTTTCTAATGGACATTCTGTATACTTATGATCATGTTGTATTATTTAATTAATGATTTATTAGCCTGTTTACTGTAAGTTGATGATGGTTATACAAATGCAAATATGCAATTAAACACGTTGTCACTTATAAGATATTCTTCAACACATTAAGCTGTTTGTCTCATAAAGCTCTAACATGAACAGTGACACCTTCAATGAAAACTCTCCACCCACTGATGATCCAACTTATATATCATCACTTGGAGCTGCTGTATATGAAGCAATGACCAAAGGTGATAAGTATGCCGTGTGGCTTATGCAGGTACATTTGCTTTCATTTTCTCCATAACAGGAATCTAGTTTCCCAGCTTCAGGCTTTTGTTTTTACTATGTCTTTTGTTGGAATAGTTAGGAGCTGTTTACTTCAGCTTAAATTCAGTTCAGTTCAGCTCTTCTTTTATTTTGCTACTCATTAATCCTTCATAAAAAACTTTCAGTTCAGCTCAGTTCAGTTGTTTTCAGCTGAAGTAAACAGGCCCTTACTAAACTAAATCAGACTATAACGACATCAATGTGTCTGTGCTTTAGTGAGGTCAGCATAATCTACATTATGTGATGAGAATAGGTTTTATGTTTGGATCCTCTTGGGGAAGTTTGTTTATCACTGAAAGTATGTTTTAGCTACCATAACCCTCATTATGTAGTTGGAAATTAATGTTAGGAGTGTTCAGCCCCTAAAAACCTATTTCCATCCCTATCATGGCATTTTTCAAAGAACGGAACCTTCGGAAAACTTGTTATCATCCCTATTAAGTCCTTTTCACCTCAAATCGCCCGTTGTGGGTTCATATTTTAACCTTACAAAGACCCTAGAGAGTTTTTGAAAACTTTTTTCCAGGACCCTGAAATCTCAAAAAAATATAGTGGATAATAGTCTTTGATTGAGGCCTCCAGAGGCGCCTTCCCGGGAATCATCTTATTTTCTCCCTATTTAATTACCAAGCGCTATGTATAGCCACAGGACTCCTGACGATTAGTTTCAGCTCTTAAAAACCTGTTTTCATCCCTCTTATGACATTTTTTGAAAACGGACAAACAACTATTTTTAGGACCCTCTAAAAACTTGTTATTATTTCTCTTACGACTTTTTTCCCAAAAAAGCCTCGTCTGGGTTTATATTTTAACCTTATGGGTATCTCGCAGGGTTTTTGGCAACTTTTTTTTTTCGTGACACCAAAATCTCAAAAAACTTGGATAATAGCCTCCGGCCTCCCACAGGACTCCAGAGGGGCCTTCCCAGGTCTTATTTTTGACATGTTCTTTATCAAGTGCTATGGAGCACCACAGGAATCCCCAAGGTTGGTTTCGGCCCCTTAAAACCTGTTTTCAACCCTCTTATGACTTTTTGTAAAAAATGGAAAAATTAAACAACTATTTCAGTGACCCTCTATAAACTTGGCATCATTTCTCTCAAGGCTTTTTCACCCCAAACTGTTTGGTCTAGGCTCATATTTCACTCAGAGAGTTTTTAGCAACTTTTTCCCAGGACCTCGGAATCTGAAAGAAATAGTGGATATTAGGCTTTCATTGAGGCCTCTGGAGGTGCCTTCCTGAGTTCCTTCTTATCTTCGCCTTGTTTATTTACCAAGTGTTATGGACCACCATAGGGCTCCCCACGGTCGGTTTCAGCCCCTAAAAAACTTGTTTTCATCCCTCTTATGGCCTTTTTCCGATGAACAGAAAATAACTATTTCAGTCCCTTTAAAATATTGTTGTTATATCTCTCAAGGCCTTTTTACCCCTAATCGCAAGTTCTGGCACTCTTGTTTCATATTTTAAACATACAGGCACTGCAGAGAGTTTTTGACAACTTTTTTTTGTCGGGACCCTGAAATCTCAAAAAAGAGTGGATAATAGTATTTGATTGAGGCCTCCAGAGGGGCCTTCCCGGGCCCGTCTTATTTTTGCCCTGTTTTTTGACCAAGTACTATGGACCACCGCAAGACTCGCCACGATCGGTTTTAGCTCCTAAAAACTTAGTTCCATCCCTCTTATGGCATTTTCTGAAAGCGGAATAACAGTTATTTCAAGGACCCTCTATCACTTGTTATCATCCCTCTTACGGTCTTTTCACCCCAAATAGGGTTCACAATTTAACCATAAGAGCTCTTCGGAGTGTTTTTTGCAACTTTTTTTACGGGATCCCGGAATATAAAAAAATGGTGGATAATAGCCTTAGATGGAGGCCTCCAAAGGGGCCTTCCCGGTCCTCGTCCTATGTTCACCCTAATTTTTTTACCAAGTGTTATGAACCTCCACAGGATTCCCCACGATCGGTTTTGGCCCCTAAAAAGTTGTTTTCATCCATGTTATGACCTTTTTAGAAAAACAGAAAAACAACTATTTTAGGGACTCTATAAACTTGTTATCATCCCTCTTAAGACCTTTTCAACCTAAATCGCCTGGTATGGGTTCATATTTTAACCATATGGGAACCCAGGAGAGTTTTTGACAACTTTTGTTCCAGGACCCCGAAATATCATATAACATTGGATCATAGTATTTAATTAAAGCCTCCAATGGGGCCTTCCCGAGCCCCCGGCTTATTTTTGCCTTGTTTTTTTACCAAGTGCTCTAGACCACCACAAGACTCCCTACCATCGATTTCGGCCCCAAAAAACTTGTTTTCATCCCTCTTATGGCATTTTCTGAAAACAGAAAAACAGTTATTTCAAGGGACCCTCTATAACTTATTATCATCTCTCTTACGGCCTTTTCACCCTAAATTGTCTAGTCTGGGTTTATATTTTAGCCATACGGGCACCTCAAAGTGTTTTTTGCAACTTTTTTTTTTCTGGGATCTCAAAAAATCAAAAAACAGTGGATAATAGATTGAGGCCTCCAAAGAGGCTTTTCTGGCCCGTCCTATTTTCGCCCTATTATTCTTACCAAGTGTTATGGACCACCAAAGCACCCCCCACGATCCGTTTCGGTCCTTAAATACCTGTTTTCATCCCTTTTATGGCCTTTTCTAAAGAAGGAAAAACAACTATATAAGGGACTCTTTATAAACTTGTTATCATCCCTCTTAAGACCTTTTCACCCCAATCACCGGGTGTTGAATTTTTGCCCTGTGTTGTCACCAAGTTTTATGGACTACCGCATGGCCCACACGATTGGTTTCAGCCCCTAAAAACTTGTTTTCATCAATCTTATGGTCTCCGATAAATGGAAAAACGACTATTTAATAGACCCTCAAAAAATTTGTTATCATCCCTCTTGAGGCCTTTTCGCCCAAAATTGTCTGGTGTGGGGTCTTATTTTATCCATACAAGTCCTCTAGATATTTTTTAGCAACTTTTTTTCCTAGACCTCGAACATATATAAAAAATGGATAATATTCCTAGTTTTTGGGATCTGAAAGACTGTCCAGGCCCACCTTGTTTTTTTACCAAGTGTTCTTAGTGAACCCAGGACCCCTCATGTTTAGTTTTAGCTTCAAAAAAATTTTACGTTCTGTTTTAGAGAGTATCCAATAAAAGGCCACTCTTGTCCTTTTAGCTCTCTTGGGATCATCTTATCGCCTTTTGAACCCCAAAAAGCAACTTGATGTCCCTATTTTGACCATAGAGGCACCGTGTAAAATTTTTTCGACAATTTATTTTTCGGGACATGAAGACCTCAAAACTATGAATAATAGACTTTGTTTTTGGCTTCTAGAGGGTTGTCCTGCCTGTCTAGTTTTCGCCCTATTTTTTGACCAAGTGTTCTTATCGAACCTAGGACTCCCAACATCTGGTTTCAGCCTCTAAGTCCTTCAAAAAGATTCCGAAAAAAGGCCACACTGTTATTTTTCTGCTTCTCAGATTTATCGCCTTCTGAACCCCGAAAAGTTGGTGGTCCTTGTTTTGACTATAGAGGCAACGTATGAATTTTTCAGGAATTTTTTTTGGGACCCCATATTCTTTGAAAAATGTTGATAATAGGCTTTGTCTTGGTGGCTATTTTTGTCCCACCCTGATTTTTTTAACCAAATGTTACTGGTGAACTGAGTACCCCTACGTTTAGTTTCAGCCTAAAAAACTTATTATGTTCCCTCTTTAGAGAGAATTCCTAAAAAGTCATACCGGTCTTTTTTGTTCTCATGTGTCTGTATTACCGCATTTTGAATCTCAAAAGCAACTCGAGTCCCCATTTGACCATGGGGGCACTGTGTAAAATTTTCGGCATTTTTGTAGGGACCGATAATAGCCTTTGTTTTCGGCTTCCGGAGGGCTATAGGCCTTGTCTAGTTTCCACCTTGTTTTTTGTACCAAGTATTCTTGGTGAACCCATGACCCCCCATGTTCGATTTTAGCCTAAACAATTTGTTATGTTCTTTCTTCAGAGATATTCTTAAAAAAAGGCCACATTGGTCATTTTTGCTCCTCCCAGTACCTTCTTATTGCCTTTTGAATTCCGTAAAACTCCTCAAGATTCCCGAAACTTGGGGTGTTCGGCGGTCTGCTTTGGTGGAGTTTGCCACCCAAATCAAACCACATAATTGTGGTTTGGGATTTTCTAGAGCAAACCAAACTGCTGCAGTTTAACCATATTACTTTTAAAAAATAAAATTATACGTTACCAAGCTAAAAATAATATAATCTAATAACTAATCAAGCTAAAAATAAAATTATACATTACCAAGTATAAGTTTGAAATACTAAGTAGCTGATTTAGTGAAAAATTTAAACTATAAGTCTAGAACTAGATCTAAAATATTCTATAAAATTTGTTGTTTTGACAAAATATCAAAAGAATATATTTAATTAATGACTTTCAGTCTAATGTGGTTTACACTAATGTATGCAGTTATCTTTTTTTCCATTTCATCTTTGTTTTACTTTGCATGTTAAGAGAGATTTAAATGGGAAGTTTTGACAATCAGAGTTTATATTCTTCTGGGAAAGATGAAATAAAATGAATATGGTAATAGTAGCAAACTAGCAAATGAGCAAGCGACAAATTTTATATGAGCTTTGTAGCTAGAACTAAATTAAATAAACTTGATACCATATGTTTTAACATCATCATAGGTTCATCTTTTTGCCCATGGATTACAGGTTTTGTTTGCTACTCTGCTAAAAATTATATGATCCCAATTTTATGTCCTTTCAGGGATGGCTCTTTTATTCAGATTCTAAGTTTTGGAAGCCACCTCAAATGGAAGTATGTTCCCAACTCTTAATATGAGCCGTGTTGTGCTAAGTGTTATACTCTCCTTTTTAAGATTTTGCTTTTGGTCATCAATCTATCTATATGAATCTGGTTGTGGTCTTTTCATCTTTTACAAATTTTTAACTTGCAAGGATGATCCTTACCTTATAGAAGTAACAAATAAAAAAGATTTATGCACGATGTCTCTTTATTGATATTTTGATACTTCACTTTAATGCAGGCTTTACTTCATTCAGTCCCCAAAGGGAAGATGGTAGTTCTTGATCTATTTGCTGATGTCAAACCAGTGTGGGAAACATCATCTCAATTCTATGGCACTCCATATGTCTGGTAATTAATCTTTTTTCAGTGGATTAGTTACCCTTACTCCAACGAGCTGTAGTAAGAATTTGTTACTAGGTGCATGCTTCATAACTTTGGTGGAAATATTGAAATGTATGGTGTACTGGACTCTCTGTCATCGGGACCGGTTGATGCTCGAACCAGTGAAAATTCTACTATGGTACAATTAGTGCAATGAGATACTCTCACATAATTTCAAATTTCAGTTGTATATACAGAAAACAGAAAGCTCATGTAGTCTGATATTCTTTTATATTGTTTCATGTTTCACTTAGGTTGGTGTTGGTATGTGCATGGAAGGGATAGAGCATAATCCAGTTGTTTATGAGCTTATGTCTGAAATGGCTTTTCGAAATGAAAAGGTTGAACTTATGGTAGGTGAAAGATATGATTGCCTTGATTGGTATGTACTTGCTGAAATTTGGGTTCACGTGATTACTGATTGAATAAAAATATTGAAGCAAAGCTATGTTTGGACTTTGAATGAAACTTAAAAGAAGAAAACTCAATGTTTCTTCTGTTGCTGTTTTAAATTTTAATGTTTTTCCACTAGTATTAGCGCGAAAGATGTCATTCTTTACTTGTGTTTGTAGCTTTTTCTGACCTCCCAATTTCCCAAAGTTCCTTTCAATTCTCATAAGGCACGACTATTTGTGTTACACTGTTACCTATACTTATTCCTTTGAAAGAGTGAAATGATTTACATACTAAAATTCATTATGTACTCTTCACACAGGAATGGATTAAAACTTACGCTCATAGGCGCTATGGTAAAGCTATTCATCAACTAGAGACAGCTTGGGAAATTTTGTACCACACTATTTACAACTGTAAAGATGGAATTGCTGTAAGTTCTTTCTAGCTGATATTATTCATGCCTTTCTCTCTATTTGTGCAGTACCTATTTTTTTCAGCAACATAGAAATGATAGAACTATTTTTATGGTCTTGATACTGTAGCAGAAATTACTGGGTTATACTCATAGTTAAACACATGGTTTGCAATATCACTAATTCACTATGAGTCTATGAAAAGTCGAAAGTGAAGAACGGACTAAACTAAGGGCCTGTTTACTTCAGCTGAACTGAACTGAACCGAAAGTTTTTGTTATGGGTTATAAAGAAGAGCTGAGCTGAGCTGAACTAAACTGAAATGATTTTAAGCTGGAGTAAACAGGCCCAAAATGCTTTTGAAACTCCTTTGATTCTTGTTTTATGCAAGGTTGTAGGTAGTTGAAACATTTCAATTTAAGAGTCTAATAAGTGGAATAACCTTTCATTTGCTGGGTAAAGCATGCGCTTCTGAAATCTCTGAACACTCAAACACACACATGCAAATTTTTCATTTTTGGTAATGATTTTTACCTTGTAAGCTATCTTGGTGAACTGATCCTTTTGCCAAAGGAAAAAGTTCTCAAGAAACATATCATGATGCATAAAGCCAATAAAATTGAAGCACATTTTATGTGATGCACTGAATAGCTAAATTAATTTCATTTTTACATTTTTTACAACCATTTTTACAATTTATGTTATTTGTTATTTATTCTTGCCTTCTTTTATGGTTCAGGATCACAACAAGGATTACATAGTTGAGTTTCCTGACTGGAATCCTGTAAACAACATAACATTGACTGAAACCAAAGAACAGAGGAAACACAATCTTTTCAGTTTACGCAGGAGCATGAGACATTTTTTGCTCGATTCAGGGAAAGCCCTGCCTGAGCCACATTTGTGGTATCCAACTGATGAAGTTATTAAGGCTTTGCATCTATTTCTTGATGCTGGGAAGCATCTTGTTGGTAGTCTAACTTACAGGTGTGCTGATAAATTATCAGTCTTTTTATTTCTTATTGTGTGTCTATTACTTGACTCGTATATGCAATGAAGATACCGCTGTTGGCCCTGTAAAAGATGGACAGTTTCAATATTTTTCTAAGCTTTAGACAGGAAAATGTCTTTAAACTTGCTAATTGTGGGCGTCAGAATACAAGAGAATAAGTAAAATCACTTGACAATATTAGGAATCATACATTTTTATCTGCACAAAATATAAATACCTTACATTTCTGTTTCTATGTTTTTGACAATTTTCGCTGAGAATCTAATCCAGCAGTGTCTTTGTGAAGTTAAATGTGTGGGTTGGATTAAATGTACTGGCTCATCCTATTTTTAGTAAAAGCATACATGATTTGGCTTTACTATGGAAGGTACGATTTGGTTGATTTGACTCGGCAAGCACTTTCAAAGCTAGCAAACAGTGAATATCTGAAAGCTTTGACTGCTTTTCAACACCATGATTTGAAAGCATTAGGATTTCACAGCCAGAAATTCATTCAGCTCATCAAAGACATTGATAAAGTTCTTGCTTCTGATGATAACTTTCTTCTTGGTACTTGGCTAGAGAGTTCAAAAGGGCTTGCCTCAAATCCTGAGGAAAGGAAGCAGGTCAGAAGTGTTTTTCATTGGTTTTGTGTTTATTCACAATTTGATTGTCGCTGGGAATTTTCATGCAATTGCTCTTTTTGTTGCAGTATGAATGGAATGCAAGGACTCAAATCACAATGTGGTTCGATACAACAGAAACCAAGCAAAGCAAGCTCCATGATTATGGTAAACTTTAGCGTCTATTCTATTTAACTCTCTCATATTATTGTCCCACTTGATTCTTTCCTACTAGAGTACTAGGCTTATAGTTGTGGTTTTTTGTCCTGCTCTACGACTGTTTTGTTTAGCCAACAAATTTTGGAGTGGCTTGTTAGAGGACTACTATCTTCCTCGCGCAGCAACTTATTTTGATCATCTGAGAGAATCCTTGAGTGATAATGAGACCTTCAGGATAGATGAATGGAGGAGGAATTGGATTTCATATTCAAATAAATGGCAATCTGATACAAAAGTTTACCCTGTTAAGGCTCGAGGAGATGCACTCTCTATAGCAACAAAAATGTACGAAAAAT
The DNA here is from genome assembly GCA_016808085.1 of Suaeda aralocaspica. Classification (NCBI taxonomy): domain Eukaryota; kingdom Viridiplantae; phylum Streptophyta; class Magnoliopsida; order Caryophyllales; family Amaranthaceae; genus Suaeda; species Suaeda aralocaspica. Next base: position 1,887,239 of record PYUH01000062.1, on the reverse strand, counting down.
ACTTCAGCAAGGATGCCAATTTAGTTCACTAATCTAATCTGCCAGAGTACCTCTGTTGTATCTGATTCCGGTGGCTTGTTCAATCCATTGTTTCACTTGTTTGTATGCAAAATGTAACTCTGTAACTTGTACATTGTATTATACAAAGTATGACCGTGTATTTTCTTTTTGTAAACTGTTGGATCATATAAATCCAAAAATCTTTTCCATTTGAAGCAAATATCAAAGCATCAAATGTTAACTAGAAACTGCAAACTAAATGCTTTTCATTTTGTAATAATCAATAAGATTTACAGTAAATTTTGCAATAAAGTACACTAAATACTGCTTCCCTTTCACAAAAATAAACTAAAATAAAATTAATGCACTGTTGATTGAAAACTTGGATTAGCATTTTAACAAATAACCACATACATAAACCAAAATTATTGAACCTACTCAAAATCCGCTTCACCACTTAGTCAATCTCCTGTACTTTTTTTTTACCTCCTCTTTCTTTTAGCAACTTTTCTTTACCCCTATCTAAAGGATATACTGCTCAATTTGATCAACTTTAACCTGCATCATTCCACATGAAATACGTTTGGCGCGGCCTGTACATGCAGCTCCCCGTTTCCAATTATCAACTCATCACCATCCAATTTTACTTGAATGGTGTAAACCACATCAAACACCTGTGTAATTCATCAGCTTGCCCACTTGAGCCTTTGCTGCTTATCTGTTTGGCGAGGGCAACATTGCAATTAACTAAATGTTCACCAGTGACTAGTCCGTTGAGTCATAAGATGGCTTCTGACATTCCTAGGTTGCTCCCAAGAAATATTTGCCTAGGCAACTCATACTTCTGAAGATTTGACATCTTGTCAGCTTTAGACAGTTTCAAAGATCCTGTTAATGCTAACAAGGGTTCCAATAGAGATGGTCGGGTATTGTCGTTTTTTCTTCCCTTTCCTGTTCTCATTTCTTCTAACAAAGCATTGGCGCTATCAATACCTATTTAACATCACCAAAAATTATGTTTAAACTAAACTAATCAGATATTGCTGCTTTATTTGGATCTTTAGTTTAAAATTAACAGCATTTACCTGCAAGATACCCTCCATGAACATAGCCATTAAACCTCTCACTGGTATGCTCTCCTGAGAAAAATATGCGTCCTACTGGAGCCTGAACCAAAAGGAAAAAAGATATGTGAAGATAAAAAAGACAGATAAATTGTCTCAAATTGCACTCATGTTTTCAATTTACATGCACATCCAATTAAAATATACAACAGAAAATGTAGTCTCATCTGACTGAGCATTCCTTCACCTTAATATCTCGCACAAGCTGATTGTTGGAGACAATGGGGTAGTTGCTATAGCTTCCCTTCTGAAAGCGATCACTCCACCAGCGAGGTACAAGTATGTCTATGGCATCTGGAATGTCAGGACCAAACATATCTCTAAGAACTTCCATGGCTTCTCTAAGAGTCTCCTGGTCTGATTGAGCCTCAACACGTTTGGACTCATCATTTGTTAATGTTACGACAAGAATATTAGATCCGGGATAGGCATTATCCATGTGCTGGTGGTGACAAGACAATATGTTAGTAACTGACCCTTCAGTTGGAACACATTTATCATTCTTTAAAATAAAATACAAGTCGGACAGTTAAAGCTCAAGTGATACGTGAAAAATATGAATCAGAAGTAGCAATGAACTGAAACACCAAGGATAAAAATGACAGGGCGGCATGTTAAGAATGTTAACACTGGTTCAAGAATGTTAAAATAGTACTCAATCAAACTTCTGTTTAGTAATAACCTTCATCGATTTAAGTTGTCCAACATTAGCTACTAGCCTAGTCAACCTTACATAGCTCACAGACTAAAACTGCTTTAGAAGGTTACAAAAGCATGCAGCTGATACTGTCACACATCAGAAACAATGATAAGATTATAACATTAGACATGGTACCAAGAGAATATAAAAATTCACTATCATAAGTTAAGAGCAAAGCCTAAAAAACCACTCATTACTTCAACTAGAAAAACTAATTTCATTGAACATCACATTCCATTTCATTAAAAAGTCTGCCTAATCCTTGAAAAACCAAATTGATGCCGTAAATTGTGGCAAATTCCTACTTCTGTAACAAAATGCTTTTTTATTATGTTTATTCTATGAGTCAATTTAGTTTGTTCAGATGAACCCTCACATCAATAGGCAGCAAAATAATTAACTAATAGAAGGTGGATCCTCAATACTAGTGATCAATAAGGAATCAAGGAGGGCAATCAAACATTCCAAGAAACCAAACCGCGCGCTCTCCTTTTTCATGGCATTTGAAGCCATAAAAAACTTAAAGTTCATCAAAGACCCCACCAAGTCAATCAATTTGTTAATTAAAAGATGATCTTCAATGGTGCAGTTGTGAAAAGAAAATAATACAAAGCGCACCATCACACCACTTTATGTCGATTTATTATGCCGTCATGAAAAGGACAGAACAAAGAAGTCATAAGCTAGACACAGCAAACATTGAGCAAACCTGCCAGAACGTGTAATAGCCTCTCCTCTCATGTGCATATATGAAGAACTCTTTCTCCGGTCCAGATGGCCAAAATTTACTAGGGAACTTGAGGAAGATTTTAGTATATACCATCACATCACATTTCTCAATCGCTTCTGTCTTCCACCTCTGTTTCAAATATGTAAACGAAATATTATCTAAGATGGATATGCTGCTACATAATGAAATAGTAATAATGACTGTTTAGGAAAAGATAATGACTATATTTGCTTAACATAGCTTCTTTTGACAATCACCAAACAAATCTTAGGACATCAATCACTTAGAAAACATAGTTAATTTAGTCTCCGACAATATAGTTAGCAAATTGTATGTGAATCTCATATATTATTATGAGATAATTGTATCTGTCCCATAGATTTACGGGTCCACAAGGCGGCCAGAATGCCTTCATATTTTCCGACAAGATAACTTAGCCCTTTTGAGTGGTCCAATCCTCAGTACTTGTTTATTGCGCCCACCAAATTCCTTTACCCTAGTGCTGTAAATCAATAGGAACTTTAATGTTATATTACAATTTTAGAATTGCAATATGGTGATGAATTATTGCAGTAATCACTAGTTAATTACTGTTAGCCGGTTATAGCTATTCTTCCAGGTACTTGAGAAACCTGTGGGTTTCAAAAATACCGTGGACAAAAGAAAAGTCATTCATAACAGCAGACTGATACAAACACAACCGTGACTGTTATTAGATATTTGAGTGAGCAACTAACAAAGCCATTAGCCATAGACCATTAAGTCTGACTTGTTCGATGCGTTAACACTTGCTGCTAGTTGCTACTCCTATATGTTAAATGATCTTGAAAGATGACAACCAATTGTCAGAAATTATTCAAGCCCACAGCAAAACACAGCTTAGCCAAGGACCCGTCCAACTGGAGACCTTGTCTCTTAGTAATGATGGTATCATAATTTATAATTATAGTATTAAAATCCAAAACCAGTGCATCAGCTAATTTCAAGTACGATGATACATAACAGCTAACAGTATATGTAATGCATTATCCGGTACTCCATGTGGTGTTGCATTTCTGAACGCATATAGCATATTTAGTGTGGGATTCACCAAAACGGAAGGCATGACTAATGTCTGAAATTACTATGGACAGGAAGTATAACCAATGACTTTGTTATTTTTTTAACATATGATACTCTAAGCTTGATGTTACGATGCTGAATGTCATGTAGCAGTATATACTATTCACGTACACAAGGAAAGAGGAGAATACGTACAGGTAAAGTTGGCCGAAAAGAAATCAAATCACTTTGGAGTACACCAATGCTAACTGACAAAATTAAGTATTTAGCCTTGTATATTGAACCATCCTCCGTTTTTACCGTAACGCCGCTCCTCGAGTTCTGTATTTCCCGAACAACCTGCCCAAGATCCAAATGCAAGACTAATTTATCAATTAAAATACTCAAAGATAAATTCCACCAACATAAAATTAATATCATTCATGCACACAAAATTCAATCAACTGTCAGTCCACCACAATAATCATCACATACTCAATAGTGCAAAATCTTTTATGATTTTTTAACACAATTTCAGCTGTAAAAATGACCCCGCCTTGAGTCTAGTGGGAGCTTTTCCAAAATCAAGACACAATCAAGTTAAATCTTAAGTTACCTCATTATATAATGAAGATTATGGACAGCTGACCTCTATTTTTTATCATTTGTACTTCATAAAATTATTGTAATCCTACTCTTTGATACTGTATTATTTACCCCCATTGACTTTTCACATACTTTTTTGTTAATATATTCAGGTAAAAGCAAAAGGTACAAATTAAAGATCAACATGGATTCACACAGATAGAGCCTCAACTTTAGATACAACCATACAGGATGCAAAGAACAAGCTTAGCATAAATGAAGTATAGAAAAACAGGCAAACAGCGAGAGATACGACGATACACATGAAAAGAGAACAGAGCAAATGATTAGGGACGCGAGAGACTTGAGAAATTGAGAAGAGAACACAGGCTAAGAACAAATTAGGAGGAGGAAATAAGGACAAGGGTTACTTGACTTGCAAAGTTATAGACTGATATGACATTTTGAGTATATTAGCAACCTTTTACAACACACAAAAATGGGCACAGTAAAAGGTTCAGCAATCTAGTGCAGCAACCATGGACCTACCATACGAATTACAACCGAAGAAATTCAACATGAATATCATCACGATTCATTACTGTATGATTAAGAATCAGAGTATGGATAGGTCAAACAAAGTTCTGTTTTATTGGGTCATAAAATAGGAAAAAGGGTATTCATTTCACGGCATATTTTGTTGTAGGCATGTGCAAATCTGCAACAAAAATGATGGTCAAGGCTCAAAGACACCACCGCCCCAGCTAGTTACAGCCCACAGCAACAAATTTCATTTTCAAGTATCAAATCGGATCTCTTTAACCAAGCGATAATGATTAATGCATAACTACACACTAAATAGATTAAAAGATGTCGAAAGAGTTGCACTATTTAGCTAACCATTATGTCCAATTACATTCTTGTCATCGTCATGTCTATTTCTTTTTCACTAATAAGGGTGTGTAATTGTGTAAGACAGATTTTTCACTGCATTAGTAAATGTAAGAAAGACTTTTCTGGCCTTAATAACCATTCATCAGTTAGAACAATAGAGCTGTTCATGTAGAAGCAATCTTAAAACATCACTTTAATCACCAAGTAAGACAAGCCAAGGTGTCACTTTTAACTCTTACATGTAATGACTTAATAACCAGCAAATTACGACAAATATATACGCTAATTATTATCATATTATCCCATCGTAGTCATTGTCACCATCATCATCATCTGTGGCATTATCAGTGGCTTTAACACTTCAACACTCCAATCTCATTGCTAAACTAAGTCAAAGCTAGAGTTAAATCCAAACAATTTGATAATACTAATATTACTAATGATGCAAAGAACCTACTGTTAATTACACTAAAATATTACAACAATTAAGATCAAAAAAGGGTTGCATGACTCGGATTATAGTAGGATAACAGCCATTAAAAGGATTACGTTGTACATACAGCCTAAAACAACGACAAATCAAGAGCTTTTCAATGTTCACTAAATTGATCACTTACCCATTTTTGAAAAGAACAAACATCGAAAACCAAACAAAACACACAACTTCAACAAAAACATCATTATATTACCACGGCACACAGCTAAGAATTGAAATGTGCAAAAGACAACAGGAGAGTTTCCTTGGGTATTATATGTGAAAGATAAGATATTCAATTGTTGCAACTAAATCGAAACGTAGGCAGTATTTGAGGAATCAAATTAACAAACAAAAACACATTTCAGCAATTACTCGAACAGATTAAAATCTATAAACACAGGATCATTCTATCTAATAAATCAATGTATACCGTGTTGAGTTTGAGTCGATTATCCAATATTTCGCCATCAGAATTCAAAAGAAACGCTTCAGCCATTTTGTACAACAAATACTCATACCCTCTTTCATCAGCAACTAGAAACTCCCTTTCACCATAATCAACATATGTTGGTATTGGTTCTACTTCTGCATTTTACCATTTCATCAAATCACCTTAATTTTTTAATTAAAAGTACCAAAAATTACAAAACTTTATCCTTTGCTTTTACTTGGAATTCATTAATTAACTCAATTGTTGTCATATCAAATAAAAGTGGGTGTACAAAAAGAAAATGAGATACATTTACATGATTATCACCAATATTAACTACTGTTTTAGTCACACAAATCATATGATTAATTAAAATTCGAAGTGACAAAAACAATTAAAAATTCAAAAACTTTTGTACAAAATTAAAGAAATATAGCTCACCAGCCATTTCAAAATCATGTAGAATGAAATCAATTGCCAATTCAATTGGTGTTTTCGGCGAACTGTTCAAACCAAATTAACATAAAATTAAAAATTAGACAAAAATTAGGGTGTAAAGAAAATATATTGTAGTATTTCAATTATGAAATATTGAAATTCCCTAGAAAAACTAAAAACAATTAAATAATCCAAAATTTTACTCCGAAATTACTTGGGAAGCTCAATTGTATCATCATCTTCATTATTATTTAGTCGTTGAATTGCAGAGTCAACTGCTTTTTTGTACGAGTCAGCTGCAATTTTACTTGGAAATATCTTACCACTGCAAAAATTAAAATTTCCAAAAGTCAACTTTAATACTACACTCTCAAAACAAATACAATTATTATATACGAATTATTTAGAAATGCATGACAAAATTGCACGTACCTATAAATAAATAATTAAATTTAAGGATGCACGATAAAATCATACGTTAATATATATTTAATGAATGTATGATTTAACATGTAACATGATATCTCCAATTTTAGCTTCTTATATGTAGCCGCTAAGGGCTATGTGTATTAGTTATGTATACTCATTTAGTGAGGGTGCACCGAGAATGATTAATTAATAACTGTTATTAATTTATTATGTTGGTATAATCTCACCTTTGATCGTATATATTATAACGAGCATTGCTATAATCCGAGAAGCGGGTGCGTAACTCTGCTTCGGAAGCGAGTTTCCAAACCGGATTAGTCTCATTGCCACCAACACCAGCGATCCAACCAGCGCCAAGCTCAACCGCAACGTCTCCGAAACACTCCTTACGAATGCGTCCGCCTATACGGTCTGAAGCCTCTAAAATCACTATATCTTCAACGCCATTATCCGCGAGTTGCTTCGCTGCCGAAATACCTGCGATTTTAAGAAAAACAGAGGAACAAAAAAAATTAATGGTGAAAAAAATGTTGAGATGATGATGGAGAGAGAAAATGAAGCATTGTTTTTTTTTTTTTTTTATTACCGGAAATTCCAGCGCCTATGATGATGACTGAGCAATGTTTAGTGGAGTCCATTGAAGAAGAAGTGAGGAGAAGAGAGAAGGTAGAGAGAGAAAGGAGAAGAGGTGTTTGTGTTTTGAGGGGATATAGAGAGAGAGAGGACGCGGGGTGGTAAAAAAGCGGGAGTCGCTTTGTTGCTTTATATAGTTTCTTTCGTCTCAAATTAGATGCAATAGTAGATTAAAATTAATCACTATTTTTTATAGGACGGGCCGAACGTATTTAATTATGTTAAAAAGGTTTCGGAAAAATGTCATGTCATTTTATTTTTCCTGGAAATATTTAATTATACCGAATTAATAAAAAGCTCGGTTGTATTTGCAAATAGTATTTTAGCGATATAGTTTATCGACCTAGAGTAGGTGTATGATTGTGAAATTGCGAAAAAAAGTTTATATAGGTCTAGTTTAACTCTTTTTTATAATGTTTTTACAAGTAAATAGAAAATTACCTGTGTATTTATTTATTTAATTAAAATTAATACAAATGTGAAACATCAATAATCAAAGTTTATATTGACAAACGTGTATAACATGATTAGAATTATAAAAAGGATCAGACACACCTAGACCTTCTTCTGATTTACTCTCTCATCGGACATTGACAAGAGACCATATCATGAATCACCAAAAGTAGTATAACGGCGTTAAATGAAAAGTAAGCTAGTGTTAATTTGTTACAACTAATTTACATCCGAAAAAAAATAGTAAAAAAAAACAAATAGTGATCGGGTGAAATAGCAATATAATAAGCAATTAAGCATTATGCTTTATATGTTATGCATGTTAGTAGTTAAGTGCTCCAGTATATGCTGTGATTTAATTGATCCTCTGATTTATAGATTAGCCGTCAATAAAAATAAATTAATTGGATGTGGGACTGTGGTACTACAATTAAGACCTCCACAATTTCTTTTTCCAAGTTGCAAACTTGCAACGTCTAACTAACATACATTAACAATTTGTTGGTTTTAGGAAAGGAGAACGTTGCACCTTGCAAAATTCAATTCGTGTAACAATGTAACACGTGACAATTATTATGAAGGATCCGTGCAAGTAGTATCCCCAGTATCACATGATTCGCATCAACAATAATATAGTTAAGTTTAAGGTTTTTTTAAGTATTGGCTTTTTTTTAAAAGTAAAGTTGTTCCTACGACATGTAATAATTGTTAGATTTGCTTAGATAATTAATTGTCCTGTAAACTATCAATCTTACTTATCGGCTTGTATATTTGTCTCGATATATAATTGAATGAAAGTGTGTCATATAAACTACGGATCTTACATATTGACTTGTACATTTGCCTCAATATATAATTGAGTGAAAGCGTGTAATGTAAACTATCGATCAAACATATCGGCTTGTACATTTGGTTGGATAATTGAGTGAACATTTGTCATGCATGTTAATTATCAATTTGATCTTGAGCCTAATCTATTAATTTTGTATTACAAGATTACAGCTAGTAGTAGCATCGAACTTGAGCATGACGATAACCCGTACCATATTATGCAACTTCCTAGCTGCATGTAGCTAATATTAACACTACTGTAATATTCCACGAGATTAAGAATAATTGAGAGGTTAATTTATTATGAAATTTTTTTAGGGGGAGAGGGTAAGTCTCATATATAACGTATGTAATTTGATCTATTCAAATCAAGAGTACAATTTAACAGTAAAAATGATGGATTCGTTGGAAGTCAGCTGTGAGCATGTGATATTATTGTCGTTGAGTCTATTTCTTAAACAATTTCTAACTATGATAATAATCTCTAACCTAATTTTGATCACAAGGACCAAAGAGTAGTTGATGGTGTTAAATTGTTAATAATATGACTAAATGTCTCATCATATTTCTTCAAGCCCCACGTTTGGACTGTACATGCATGAATTTGTAGGGTGAAAGTGATTGAGAAATTAAAAAATCCATGGAACAACCAATTAATTATATAATGGCTCTTTTCACGAGGATTACTACTATACCGTCTAGCTTTTCAGGTTGTCTTATTATTGTCATGAATTTTTAACTTTGTCACTTTCGTAATTCAAACAATAACACACAAATAAATGAGGATGAATCTTTAAAAATTTAATCACAAACCATCTTCGAATATACTTCTTAATCTTTTATATAGCTATAAGAGGTGTATATTATGGTTGTGCTATGGCTAATACACGGTATCCACACACTGACTAACCGCGAGATCGATAGATAGATCACGAGTCAAATCTAGAAATCACCCTTATAAAGTTTTTATTTTTTTGAGCCACTCTTATAAAGTTATGAATATTGAATTTGGTTTATTTCTCTTGCCCCTTGGTGGCTTGGTAACATGTAATATGCACTTAATTATCACCAATCATGCATGATCCATCGTTGCGGGCATTGGTTGAGAAATGAGAATTGGACACATTAATTAATTTATATATATATATATATATATATATATATATATATATATTGTAAAATGCTTACATTAAAAGCAGGTAAATCAAGTAATCATAGCCGTTCATTGCTTTTGGCTACATTTAGGATGAATTGTGGAGCAATGTAGTTAAGACATGTGTCAAATCTTTGTACTCTAGCTAATTAGTCCAAGAATTGAGGATGATCATCTATAATATATTTGGTCCCCAATTCAACTACGCAAGCTACGAAGTCGATCGGAGTACATAATTTGGTTTTGAATTTTTTTTGCCTTTTCCAAAAATAAATAAAGTTCTTGGTCATTTCAATAGAAACACTCAAGTGCACCATTACCATTATTGGTTATAAATAAACTACCCACCATGAAATCTATACTATTACTAAAACAAATGTCATTCAATCCAATTTTCCTCCTAAAATTTCCTTTTGCGTGAACTAACTTGCAAATTTTTAGGATAGTTTCGATTTTTGTAATATATATATTAGATTTTACAAGTTTAATATGTATATGCACACCTAGTTTCAACTTGAATTTTTCATAAATTATTATAGTCATTTATCTTGTTTATATATATATATATATAGTATGCACCAATGCACAATCTGCATGCATGCCGGGGAAAATTAAACTTAGTTGCTTAGGAAGTATAAATTTAAAGTACGTAGTATAAAGCCCTTTTAAAGCGTTTCATCTTTTTGTAGGGACATATTTTATTCTATAATTATTTTTCTTCTAAGGCAAAAAAATAAAATTAAAAAGAGAATAACATTTACAGCTAGATAGAAACGAAATAATTTTGACAAGTTGAGCCTAATTTAATTGCTAAATCCTCCAACAATTGTGATTAAAAATATATACTCTCTCCATTCTTAAATATTATATTATGTTTATAAACTAGGGTATAAGGAGAGACAAACATTAACATGAAGTATCTGTATGATATATAGAGTATATGAAAATATATAGTCATATAAGATCTGTTAGAATCGTCCTGAACATAAAGATTTTTTCATCAAATTTTTTTAATTTTTTTTATAAAGTATGTTTAAAGAAGTGTAACGGAAGTTGTGAAAGTCATAGTATAAAGAACATTTAGGAACGGATGGAATTATTTTTTTTTCTTTGGTGTATTAGTTACATTTCTTTACATTTAATCATTTAAACATGTGTCTCCAACTCTTCATTCAATTGGAGTATAATATAAGACATCAAATGGTTTAATTATTTAATCATATATACCAGACTTCAATACCAACTCCCAAACACATTTCATAGTCATGAATAAATATAAGCATGATTATTTTTTGCATGAACTCATGACTTTCCTTTTGTTTGTATACTCCGTAGCTTAATTATGCACGTGCTTTAATGAGTTGACCTCGTTTTCACTTTGGACTTAAAATGAGAAAACGCTTTGTCGCGGAGCATACGCGTAATTGCTAAGTGCAATTGTTGGAGGAAGGCTCCTACTATAAGCCTATATTGGGACACCATTGCTAGAAAAATTATGAAATTGATTAGAGTTTAAATTATTATTATTAATGATGCACATGATTATCCTATTTTAAAAGCATACTTGCTAATTGTATATATAATGACTCAGCCATAAGCTTAGCTTGTTGACAATTGAACAATGAATAATGAATTAATAGGAGCAAGATTTTAACTTTGATGAAATAATCTGTTAAAAAAACACACACAGTGTAAGTTATTATACCGTCGTAATACAAAACTTACTATTAATCGTAAATCATTCGATTGTACAAGTACGAGCTCTCAAATCTGATGCTTTACCATCTTGATGGAATTATTTAAGAGCTAAACATATCCGAGAAATCATAATCTATGATGGAGTATATCTAAGCCATAGGATACTATCATATATACCGAGTATTTGTTTGTAGTGAAAGGTACATATTGATACAAGAACTTGTAATTTGATCCTTATTACAAACTCTATTATACACCGACCAATTCGATCTTAATTAACATATTAGCTAAAAGTAAGAGTTTATGTACAATAAGTCACATGTTCAAGTCCCCCTTCCCAACTTTTAACTTGCATTGCCGAGTGCCGACTCATTGGCGCTTTCTTATAAAGTTAAACACATATATAATTGTCCATGATTTTGCACTAAGCCAACCATTAAGCACTTAAGCATACTAATTTGAACTTAAAATAATACCAAGTATATATTCATATCAACGGTATTTGATTAAAGGGGCCCCCACTTTAAGGAGGTTTGGGCCAATATAATGGAAGCAAATGATTAACTAGGACTATTCATTTTGACGCCATAACAATGTGGAGCCAATTAATTAAACTTTATCAAAAAAGTAAACATTATAATTTTCCTGTTGCACATTTAAGCCTGTTCTCCTCGTCTTATTTTTACTTATTTTTAGTAAAAATAAGTTTAGTTTAGCAAAAATAAGTTCAGTTCAGCATAAATAAGTTTAGTTTAGCAAAAATAAGTTCAGTTCAGCATAAATAAGTTCAGTTCAGCAAAATTAAGTTCAGATAAGTAAAAATAAGTTCAGTTCAGCAAAAATAAGTTCAGTTCAGCAAAAATAAGTTCAGTTCAGCAAAATTAAGTTCAGATAAGTAAAAATAAGTTCAGTTCAGCAAAAATAAGTTCAGATCAGCAAAAATAAGTTGAGGAGAAAAGGACCTTACACCATAACGTGTAAATTAAGTTGTGGTTAAATTTTATTAGCATACCCAAAAACTTATATTAGTATCATGAAAGTTGACCTTAAGTAAGGTAAAACCATTAAACAACTGCCAAGTCTTCCCTTGTCCTTGAAGCTAAATTCAAGTGTAAGTATGAAATATAATTTGTACCATTTTAATAACATAATCATAATTAAATTCATGACTTTATAATATTTTTATAAGATAAGTAAGGGCCTGTTTACTTCAGCTTGAAATCCGTTCAGTTTAGCTTAGCTCAGTTCAGTTCAATTCAGTTCATCTCTTCTCTTATTTTGCTATTCATTAATTCTTCAAAAAAAACTTTCAGTTCAATTCAGTTCAGTTATTTTCAACTGAAATAAATAGGCCCTAAATGATTTCATAGCCACTGTACATTATATGATCATATAAATTGGTCAATAATGGGAATTTATATATGCACTTTATTTGATAGGTTGATAAGAAGTTTCACAATAATTATAAGATGCACATGCATGGATATTTCATGGTGTACCTATTTGCTTCAGTTTTGTTATGAACTCGTGTGAACGACAAATATACCTAATACCTTTGTAGTTGTGCAACACGTTTATGTTCTAACAATGTGATTATTGTGACTAGCTAATTAAGCATCATTAGCAATTATTATAGTTTGGACGTAAGAAATTATTAATGGATTACAATTTCAATCTTTTCCAAAAACTCATACTCCTTAACTTCTATCTTATATGTTAATGATGAATCTACAAAATCAATTATTAGTGTCAAATTTGTTTGTTACGAATATAAGAATAAGTAATAAAGAATTAAATTAAAGTTAATTTAGTTTGATGGAAAATGACTAGCAACGTCAATCTGAAACAAATAGTGTAAAACTAAAACTAAAATAGTTTTACACCATAAATGGGTTTAATACTTTAATTATATAGTAGTACATGGTGTTATGGTCGAATTTCTCTGACTAGACTCGACCCCAGACGAGTCAGTAACCACCAGTCCGATATTCTTGGAGCCCGTTGAACGATTCAAAACCATTCTTCAGTGGTTTCAAAAGGTTGAATAAGTCCACTAGGAAGATGCATTGAACCTGGACAAAGGTCAGTCTTCGGGGAGAAAAAGAGGGGAACTACCCTCCTATTTCTTAGGAGATGGTTATTAACCTAGAGGACCGTTGGAAGTGTTCTCTAGGCTATAAATTCAGCTGGAAAATCAGTCCAAAGACACAAGAGGCAGCTCACTGAGAATTACTATTAAGTCAAAGCATTCGCATTGTACTCTAAGAAAAATCTATCCTACGTTCATCATAGTGAAACGGTGGAATTACTCCCACCCGCAGTTTTTCCCACTTTGGGTTTTCTGCGTCATCAAAATATTGTGTCTTGTCTACTTTAATTTCTTTCGTTTTAATACTTTGCACTACTATTCTTTACTCATTGAATTACATAATCCATCTAGCCGTCGTAGTCCCAACCTAAGATCGTTCTAAGCGATTTTTGGCATAAACACATGGTAAACAAATTTTCTTGATATGAAGAAGTTCATGATTCAAAGGCTTTTGCATAATTGCAAGAGAGATGCATGCAAAGATGTGTAATTTGCCACAAATGACATGAAAGCATGTTGTAGAGTAAAGTAACACATGACCAGATAACATACAAAACTCCCTATAATTAATATAATAAGCGGAACATGATATATGCATTGAACATGCCAAAAAAGCTGCTAGTATGTGATTTTAGATGAGGGCATGCATAAGGCCGAGTAGTATACCCATTGCAGGCGTCTTGTTTTTAGGTCGTTTTTCCCGTGTTGTAAGTGATCTCAAGACGTTTCACGGTTAATTTCGTCCTCTAATATTTTACAATCTTTCATCATCATAGAACTATCAAATAAGAAAACATAATGAGTGTTTTGTTTTCCTAGTACCGCCTTATGAAAAAAAATTGACAATTTTTTTTTCTAGGACCGCAAAACCTTGAAAGTTTTCTGTTATAGCCTTCGTTTTTGGCTTACGGAGAGTTATCTTAGACTTCGTATTTTTTTTCCCTTGTTTTTTTACCACATGTTTTAGGTGATCTCGGGATGCCACACGCTCGATTTTGACATCTAAAACCTTGTTATCTCCCTTTTCATAGGATTACCGAAAAAGAAAACTTTAGTGTTTTCGCTCTCCCAGAATCGTATTATAATCATTGAAATCCCTACAAGGTACTCTAGGGAGTTTCTTTGGACTATTGGAGCACCATCTAAAATTTTTGGCAATTTTTTTCAAGACCTTTCGTTTTCGGCTTTTGAAGAGTTGTCTCGGGCTCCGTCTTATTTTCACTTTTTTTCCCCACATGTTGTAGGTGATATCAGGATGCCCTGGCTACACTTGATTTCAGCCTCTAAAAGCTTTTATATTCCCTCTTCATAGAAATACTGAATATGGGAACATAAGTGGTTTTCGCTCTCCCGATACGATATCATGACCTTTCTAATTCCTACTAGTTGGTCGGGGGCCCTCTTTTGAGTTTTGACCATATGAGCACCATATAAAAATTTAGGCAATTTTTTCTAGGAACTCGAAACTCTGAAAAGAATGTGAGGTATAGCCTTTGTTTTCGGTTCTTGGAGGGGTCTGTCATGGACTCTGTGTTGTTTTCACCTTATTATTATTTTTATCATGTATTGTAAATGATCATAGGGCGCCCCATGCTCGATTTCGGCCTCTAACATTGTTATGGTGCATTGAAAGAGCTAACTTGAAGTAGCTTAGACTTAGGTGTATTGAACTATTGGTCTATTGTGCACAAAGTATTGGGCCGTTCTTTAAAAGTTGCATAGGTCATGAAATTAACAGGAGGACCAATCACAATTGGGCCCCAAACTCAGATGCATCCTGGCATGAATTATCCTGGCATGAGTAATTCATTATGAAAATTTTTTAACTTGGCGAAGAGGTCATTTTGCATTTTACGGTATTTTTTTTTACATACAATTTGTTATTCACCTCTTTTTCTCCTCAACAATTATCTTTTTAACTAGTTGTCTTGTATTAAATAGTTGTAAAAGTTTTATTAAGGAGTCAATAGATGATAATTTGTTACTGAGGCGCCTCTGTGTTGCTGTACTACCGCACAGGATCGTCGTTAATGACCAGAACATAACCTGAATCATCGGACAGCAACATTAGTGTCAGAGATCAATACCAGCTACATAATCAGGCCACGATTCAATTGAATCGAGCTTGTACAATTTCACCTTGAAGCTAAAGTATAATACTCAGTCAACTAGCTAAACCAATACGATACAATTGCACCAAATGAGCAAATATATTATTCTAGTAGAATAGAAACCTAAACAAAATGATCTGAGGAGGAAAATATACATATTCCTGGTGAATTTGATCATTGTCTTTTGGAATTTGGATACCAGAAAACTGCTTCAATGGTCTTTTGTCACACTCAGCAGAATTAGAGTCAGAATACATGGGTGAACATTAAAGAAGATCAAAGGCGTAGTTGCAAAAAACTGCTGGATAAACCCAGCATTCAACTGTTTATAAATCCATATACACAATCTGATATCCCCCAAGCATAGAAAATTCGAAATTACAAATAGAATGTAATGGCTGACCCAGCTTGTGAAGCACTCTAGCTGTGCATCATATCTTTTGGAACAACAACTGCAAAGGATGTGCACAGGGTTAAACAGCAAGACAGGAAGAGTGAGATTGTAAGATTACAGATAGGTCAATTGTGAGTGGATTGCCCCTCATATGTATTCTGCAGAACTCCCAAGTTTGATTCTTCCATCTGCTATCGTTTCTTCATGAGTCAAGCAGCAACATTTCACTGGATTTTACAGCATATACACAAAGCAGAGCCAAATACAGTGACAGCAATGTAGTGTTACAACAAAAACAAACCAACTGAACCAACGAAACACCCAAACTTGTAAATTTGTCTGACTTGAAAGTCCCTCAATGATGAGCTACGGTATAAACTTCTTTTCTGTCAAGACAATTATTGAAAATTTGCTTCTTCGAATTAGAGCACAAATATGAAATCTCCCTCCTTATAATCCCCCAACAGATCACTAGACATTAGCCATTGGTCAACCCCAACTTAATTATTGAAGGTCAACTAGTCAGTGCAATAGATAATGCAATCCTAAGGCACTTCCATATACTCCCATAGCAAACAACTCATCTGCTTATGCAGAGCAGGCTCTAAAAGCCCTTTATCTCTGAGAACACCATCACCAGATGCAAAGGAAGAATACTTAGCATTCCCCCTTAATCTCGGAATAATGCCATCAGCCGCCTCATATAGTGAATAATTAGCACGAGTGTCCTCTGTCCCATCAGTAAACTAGAGAAGCCAAAAGGAGGAGGCCTCCAAAACAGCATGGAATGAGGATAAGCTTAGAGAGATCAACAAACTGAAAAGCAAGAAACATTATGTCATATGATTAAACACATAAATACTTCGTATTGAAGTTCAACATGTAAGCCAGTCAGTTCAATTATAAGCGTAATATATAGTTAGCAACTTGATGCACAGAAAGTCTAAAAATAAACCAATGGTTTGAAATGCAGTTGCATGGTTTAACTGTATCACGTTAGCAACCAAAAAAGATTAATACAACAGTACAAGTCGATCATATGAATAGTTGCAAGACGCATTAAACTGAATATGCTGACAGAGAGATACAATTGAGTATTTGACTCAAGGATAATGCTTCTCAAGCGATGCAAAAAGAGTGCAAATATTATTTCTAGCAG
This sequence comes from Suaeda aralocaspica, assembly GCA_016808085.1. Lineage (NCBI taxonomy): Eukaryota > Viridiplantae > Streptophyta > Magnoliopsida > Caryophyllales > Amaranthaceae > Suaeda > Suaeda aralocaspica. The sequence continues at coordinate 1,869,869 of PYUH01000062.1, read as the reverse complement.
GATAGCAGCTATGCCAGAACTGAGAAAGAACAGGGAGAAAATAATTACCATCCATAACACACACCAGCAACAGCTAAATATCACAAAGTCCTCTGATCATTAATTCCTTGCACTGATTGTGGCCAGCAAATTAAAGAACATTATCCCAACTCCCAAGGTAGGCATCCGGATATGACTAGCACTCAAGCAACTTTGGTTCTAAGTTCAAAAAAAAAAAAAAAAAGCGCCAGCAGGTTATTTCATAATTAGTAAATGAAATGACCCAATTGGCCTAATGGCTGCGCCATAAAGATAAAGAAAGACCTGAACTGGTTTGCATGGACAGCATCTTTGCCTCTATATCTTCTACAGCTTCAATCATTCCCTTAGCCTTGTATGCTTGAATCATGGTAGCAAAGGTTATATAATCTGGCTCACAGTGCTTTTCCTTCATTTTTGAGAGCAACTCACTCATTTTATCTAAATTACCTGCCTGTCCATAGGCACTGATGATACAATTAAAAAATGGAGTGTCTAAAACCACATCGGAGTTTTCTACTTGCTTAAGTATTGAATCCACTTTGAACAACTTCCCAGCTTTACTGTAAGTGTTAACAAGTGAACAATAAGTAATGGTATTCGGTTTCATCCCCTGATGCTTCATTTTCAGGAAAAGTTCATCCATCTTCTCAATATTACCAGCACGACCAAAAACATTGATCATCGTATTGAAAGTCACAACAGTTGGGGAAAAGAACCTACTTTTCATGAAGTCCAAAACTGACTCCATTTTCTGATACAGACACGCTCTTCCGTATGACCTGATCAAAATATTGAAGGTTGTCACATCTGGATCTATCCCCATCAACTGAAATTCTTCATACGACTTCTCCATCTTCTCTATTTGCCCACAATTCCCATAAGCCGAAATAATAGAGTTCATTGTGAAAACATCTGGATGACATGTTCCACTATCAATCATATCAGATAACACGTTTTCCATCTTTTCAAACAATTCAGCCTTGCCATATCCATCTATAACGGTATTATATGTAATTAAACTGCACTCTATTCCCAGATAAGACATCTCAACAAGAATCTGTTCTATAAGATCAAAACGCCGATACTTAATGCAGCAACTGAGTAGGATTGAATATGTATAAACATCAGGTTTACAGTCATACACAGATTTCATGTCATCAATGGTTGAAAAAGCTTTGTCAAAGAGACCACTTGCTCCATAAGCATTTACCAATGCAGTGAGAACATCAACAGTAGGCCGTAATCCATCGGACAGCATCACCTCAAAAAGCAAGCCAGCCTGCTCTGCCTTCCTACACTTCCCAAGCATCATCAAAAGCTTTGTGTATGTTTGGCACTTTGGTACATACCAATGCTGTTTGCGAAGTAGTCCGAAAATCTAACAGAGCGTCTTTATTAGACATGATCCGATTAAAAGATAACATTAGTTTGTAACAATATTCATGTAACATTAACCAAACAAGTGAAGTCAAATGAATCCTTCACAAAAACTAATAACCAGTTGCTACTTAACAACCACCTAAAACCAACTTAAAGGAAAAAGAGAAAATAAGCTAAAGATGACTCAAAAAACTTAGTTTCATCGACTCTTCATTTGACCTCAAGTACCCATGACGGATCCTTAACACTCAAACATGGACATAGACACTTCCTTCCGTACAAAATCATTTAATCATTGATTTTTTTCCACAAAATACCCGAGTCAGACACTTGAACAAGTACAACGAAGAAAACAACAACAAATCAACAACAATAAATAAATTATAACATTAGTAAAAACCCAACTTACTTTAAACACATGTCAAAATCATTGACTTTTTTACATAAAATAGCCGACACTTAAACACGTGCCACTACTTAAGGTGAGACGACGTAAAAACAAGAACAACAAGTCAACAACAATAAATAAGTAATAGTATTAATAAAAAACACAACTCACTTTAAGAGCAGACTCCCATTTTCCAAGCTTAATAGCCTCATCCAAAGCTTCCAAAACAGCTTTTGGCCACAAATTCTTGTACTTTTTAGAACTAGATTTTCTCTCAATAGCTTTAATGGCTGCTTCAGTCCACAAAATCCTAGACAGTTCCTTCGTCTTATACTTCTGAAGCCCCTTTGAAGCACCTACATCATTCTTCTTTGCTGCAACACAAAACCCAGATAATAGTTTTGTTTTTCCTTGTTTTACTTCATTCAGGCATTTCTTCGAACAGTTGGTGGGCATAAAAGATGATGATAACCAACATAAATTGGGTGAATTTAAAAGTACCATCTTAATTAAAATTACAAAGGGTTGAAGAAAAAGTTTATTTTACAGGAAAATTTGGATGGTTTATGGAAGACAGGAAAGATTGGGTTTTTTTTAGGCGCGCGTTAGTTAAGAGTGTTGACTGTTGAGTAGACAATTTTGTAAGTTCGGTAATTGACGTTGTTGTTACTTGGAGCACTTTGCTAATGTAATGTAAACTAGTAATGTAAAAAATAAGTTCAATTTTCAATACGGAGTAAAAATCAATTTCAACAAATAAAAATACAGTTTTATACCCGTTACACATAGTACATAGTACATAGTACATAGTACATAGTACATAGTACATAGTACATAGTACATAGTACTCCGTCCGTCCGTAACATGAAGGGTCTATTTACTCCAGGTTAAAATCAGTTCAATTTAATTTAGTTTAGCTTTTTTTTAAATTTTGCTAATTTATTTGATTAATTTGATTGAGCTAATTAGGATGATTATGTCAATTTAGTTTACACATATTGGATTGATGTATTTATGTTATAATTTTTCATACAAAGAACAGTTTATTATGTATACAAGCCCTAAGGTATGTACATAGTTTATTGAAAACAACTCAATTGAATTGATTAAAGCTGAACAGAACTGAATTGAATTGAAATTAAGCTAAAATGAACAAGCCCTAAAGTATATAAACTACGGAATACTATTGTATTAGTGTACTACTACGAAGTATATAAACTGCTTTTAGATTTTAAAAACGTTAAACGAGCTAAATAGATGAAAGGATAGTTAATCTATAGGTACTTTGAATAGTGTATTGTGGTAATGTTTGCGATTAAACTACTGATTTTGCACAATTTTCATCGATTACTCTCTAAATGTAGTAATTTTATATATTCAATTACCAAATCTTAGCTTATTTAGATACTTCGTAATTATTATCACAATTAATTCTCTCCATCTACCTCAACTACTTCCTTTTTTCTCGGATCCTCGGTTTTAACTTAAGATCACTCGCCAACATATATGACTATATCTACTCAAAAACCTTGATATTTTGACTTCAAAAAAACACAATGTTGGTGGTTAGACATCAACAATAGCCAAAGTCAAAGAGATGGATAGGGAGGATACACTATAAACTACAATTATATAATGACTGATGGGTCAAATTAACCTCAATTAATGTATTTTTAGCGCCTTAATTCAATAATAATTAAACAAATCACGGTGATATTCTTACCAATAGTTGTGAAGTCATCTCCATTCCTTTTCATTTATACCCCTACCTAGCATAACTACATCACACACCATCATCTCTAATGTCAAACCATTTTGTGTAATTTCAACCTACCAAAAGGGCATTTAGAATTTCATAACCCTCCAACTAGCAGGGAATAAATGGATAACAAATCAATCATATTAATACCACTAATATAAAATTCATCATCTTTTATATTTTAATTGAAAATGGTAGCTTATTAATTAGCTAAAACGCATAATTAGTGGCCACCAAACACTAGGATTATTTGGGTATCTTGACAAAACATTTGACTCGGTTCCCTGCCTTTGTAACCTTCAACGCTGCTTCCCATTATTTTATAGCACAGAATTTGGTCCAATTCAAATCACCTTTTTGCCAAGTCGTACTTAATCTAGTTGTTAAGGATTATGTATTTATATACTCAAGTCTCAAACTATGTTACTTTATGAAATAGAAGAGCCAAAAATGGGTACATGGTCAAATGTGGGACAAAGCTAACTTATGAAAAGGTTGCATAATATCAATTTAAAAATAAAATTTGCAAGTGTAATACTCCATATCAATGTCCAAAGATCGAGAATCGACACTAATGAATCGTACCGAGTTAAATATCCCTTCAAACAAATAAAAAATTAAGTGAAAAGTAGGAGTAATATAAGTGCCAATCTTAATGTAATCGGATCAATCTCCTACAAGAACCCACGTTAAACGAGTTTTACAATTTAACTTACAAAATTAAACCTAATTGATCAGAGCAAGGTTCGGACCAGGTTTAAGTGTTTAACACTCTAACCCAAGAGACGCTCTCAACTTAACAATTCAAATCACCGTGTAGTTTAATGGTTCAACAACTTTACTTGGGCCCCCAATTTTAGGAATGAACATAGGAAATCAAAAAATGAAATCCAATAAATAAAATTAAAAAAAAAAGCGTGTGTGAAAATACCTAGCAAATTCTCTGAAAACCCCAACTATAAATAACTCCTAATAATATTCCTTTCATTTAAACTCAAACACAAACTTTTCTCCCCATTTATATGGGCTTTCACCTTTTTGACGTCTTCTAAATTTTTTTGTTTTTTTCTCTCTTCTTCATTTTCATTCCATTTCTCTCTCTTCAATTTTCCCAGAAAAATCTTTAGCATAAGAGAGAGAAATTCATAACAATTTAACCAACAACATAAAAAAAAATAATAATAAATAAAAAACCCAGAAAAAATGGGAAAGTATACAGAGTTGTTAGATGCAGGGGTAAGAATAGCTGCCCGGTTTCATTCACACTGCCCGCAGACTGCCCGGATGTACTACCACCCACCTCCACCGTCAAGCGGCGGGGATGCGGGGCTCACACAACAGCTGTTTTCGACGCAAGACGGCGGCGTTTCGGGTTGTAAAGGAAGTTCTTCTTCGTCTTCTTCTGGGGGTGGTGATATGACCAAGGATTTCATTCTTTATACAATTTGTTGATGATTGAATGATTTTTGATTATAACCATGTCAATGAAAGAGAGTTAATGTTAGATTGAAAACAAATTTGATTTAGATGGAAAAGAGGTTTAGAAATATGTTACCATTGTTGTGAACTTCAATGAACAACTTTTTGTGGTTATTGAGTGTGTTTGTTGTTTTAATTGAGGTTTATTGCAATTGATTTTAGTATGTTGGTGTTTTAAATTGGTTGTTTTATTTGTTATTGCATGTTTTATTATTTGAATAGTTTGCATTGTTCTTTGTTACAAGTGGGGACGTGTTTAAGTGTCTGACTCGGCTATTTTGTTTTGATTTAAAATTAATCGACTAAATTGCAATACTCATAAATTGACTATTCGACTACATGTGACGAGTTAAGGATGAAGAGTCTTTGTTGATAGAATGAATGTTAATTTATTCATGATTTTGGGTTGTCTCCCAAATTCAAAAGAAGAACTCTAATCAATGATTTATTTTTCACCCGAAATATGGCTTTTGAATTCATAAACTCTAACAAACTGAGTTATTTTTCACTCGATCATAATATGGCTTTGAATTCATCAACTCTAACAAATTAAGTCATTTCTAAATCAAAAATAGCTTATTTGCATTAGAAATTAGTATTAAAGGTAAAGCAAACTGAAAATGAAGAATTTGTCTTAATTTATATTTATTTAATTTTTTAAGAGACAAAAACAACTTTGAGAGCGGTTGCGTACAAGCAGCATGTTGCCATGTTTTGACGGTGAATATGATTCGTTGCTTCATATTGCGTTAGTTATTTCCCTTGTGAACAGGTAAAGATGCTTTGAAATCTTCCTATTCATTGTTTAACGGACAAGCACCCATACAAGTATACAACACAATCCTACTACAACAATACGATATGAAACATACGATATCCAACAAATTAAGGAAGGTTTAACGTTCAAATAATTATATTGACATATATAACACGAATAATGTTTAACGTTTAAACTATTATATTGACATATGCAACACGAATAATGTTTAATGTTCAAACCCAACACGAATAATAACTAACCTGATTTGAATCAATTAATAATTATATAAAGTTAAGCATTCAGTATTCAATTAGCTAAATTGACTCGAATCAATCCAATTGTCAACTCTTATTCATGGACAGTGTTATGGTCGATTTCCTCTGACTAGACTCGACCCCAGACGAGTCAGTAACCGTTAGTCCGAGATTCATGGAGACAGTTGAGCCGTTCATATTAATTCTTCAGCAGATTCAGGGGTTGAACAAGTCTACTGGGGAGGTACATTGAACCTGGACAGAGGTTAGCCTTCGAGGAGAAAAAGAGGGAAACTACTCTCCTATTTTTTAGGAAATGCGGTTATTTACCTAAGAAGACCGTTGAACATATTTTCTAGGTCTCAATGCTATAAATTCAGCTGGCTATTCAGTCCAAAGACACAAGGACAGCTTACTGTAAAACACTCCTAAGCTAAATCACTCTCAAATTGTACTCTAAGCAAAGCTCATCCTACGTTTATCATAGTGAAACGGTGGAATTACTCCCACCCGCAGTTTTTCCCCCTTTGGGTTTTATGCGTCATCAAAATATTGTGTCTTGTCTACTTTAATTTCTTTCGTTTTTATACTTTGCATTATTATTCTTTATTCATCGAATTGCATAATCTATCTAGCCGTCGTAGTCCCAACCTAAGATCGTTCTAAGCGATTTTTGGCATAAACA
>PYUH01000062.1:1837719-1862601 GCA_016808085.1 Suaeda aralocaspica | reverse complement strand
GGGGTTGAACAAGTCTACTGGGGAGGTACATTGAACCTGGACAGAGGTTAGCCTTCGAGGAGAAAAAGAGGGAAACTACTCTCCTATTTTTTAGGAAATGCGGTTATTTACCTAAGAAGACCGTTGAACATATTTTCTAGGTCTCAATGCTATAAATTCAGCTGGCTATTCAGTCCAAAGACACAAGGACAGCTTACTGTAAAACACTCCTAAGCTAAATCACTCTCAAATTGTACTCTAAGCAAAGCTCATCCTACGTTTATCATAGTGAAACGGTGGAATTACTCCCACCCGCAGTTTTTCCCCCTTTGGGTTTTATGCGTCATCAAAATATTGTGTCTTGTCTACTTTAATTTCTTTCGTTTTTATACTTTGCATTATTATTCTTTATTCATCGAATTGCATAATCTATCTAGCCGTCGTAGTCCCAACCTAAGATCGTTCTAAGCGATTTTTGGCATAAACAGACAGTATATATAGGACATGGTTTGACATTTAACTTGAACAATATAGTGATTTATGGTTTATTGTATGATTTGTATCTACTACTACAAGAATACTTGTAGTTTCCAACGTCAACAAACTCTAACAAATGTCATTGTGTTTTAACGTATAACATTCACCGCTTATTGTTATTAATGTGGTCATTTGCTGCTCATAAATGCTCCGGATTCTCAGTGAGAAATTAAGGACTCAAAATTTTTGGAGTAGCAATTGACTGGTGTAGGCGCTTCTGGTGGAGGTCAATTGTTTTTTTTGGCATGTTTGTAACATGAATTGTCAATCTTAAGAGCATTCTAAATACTTTATCTTTACTTCTATGTTTTCCTTCTTTACTTTTTAGTAGCATAAGCATTCTATCAATGTAGACATGTAGGATTCAAATCATGAGATTAGGGATTCGATTCCTCATATCCGTCAATAATGCAAGAGGATACCTTATCGAATGAAAAAAAAAAAAATGACTCAAGTTATAACTTCTATGATAACAATACAATTCTATGTATTCCACACTTCTACTTTACTCACTTATAGAGTTGATATTTAGAATTTCCCCCTGATTATATAAGTTATCGATTCTCATCACCTACAAACGTGACTCTCTTACCACAAAATAAAATACTTATATATGTAACACAAAGTGTCATTGTCGTGGAACTGCTAAAATTAAATTCACTAAGACACTAATCATTGATGTTATGAAGTCATTATATGTCTATATCTAGCAAAAAGAAGATTTTAATTTTAAAAATTGTGGTCTATTAAAAGACACGTAAGTAACTAAAATGTTGGCCGGCATAGGATAAAAAGCTACCGGTACACTGCACATGACAAGGACATCTCCAATTCCAACTTGTGTGGAAAACTTATTTCCACCATTTACGTGTGAGGACATAATCAACGGATGATATTGCACGTTAAAGAGATTGGATACCAATTTACCTCATTTTGTTAGGTGCTTTCAAATTTGTCTACAAGTGAACAAAATGATCAAGACAAAGATACATTATTGAAAGCACCTAGAGTTAGATGCTCCCAGCCTCCCACAATCACATAGGTGCCATGGAGATTTGCAATTTCCAGCCATTCCTGAGCACAATCTCTAATACTGTTCGGGTACTCCCAACTCGAAATATCTTCCTTTTTCATATGTATGAAAATTCGAAGCCGAAGATGACGGTCTTGGAATTCAGGTTATGCTACCACCAAACTGTGCAATTTTGGACTCGCTGAAGCTTCTCCCTCAATGATCCGCTCATCTCTCCAAAGGTTTAAGACTCAGCAGTTGGCATGAGTCTTAATTTGAAGTATTAGGAACACACACAGTTATAACTAATGTCATTTATTTTAACCAAAAGATACTTGCACTTAGCTTAGCTTAGTCCAGGTTATACAATATTGTCATTTATTAGGCAAAAGAGATATCTAATTAAAGGTAATACACATACCTAAGTTGCACTTAGCTTAAACAGTAGATATCATATACCTGGTAATTGTTGGTACAACATATGCCACATGGTATTTAACTTTCTTAAGTTCTAAAATATACCAATGTCGGCAATGTACCATAATAAAATAAAGTCAACAACCATATTACTCCACAAAGGAACTATACAATATTACACAGCCCACACACATCATATACGAGTCGTAGAAAATGAGTATGTAAAATTCCGAGAGTCATAAAAGGTAACTGCATTAATATTGAAATTGCAGCAAAAACTTAGCAAATTATACATTGAGAATCGACCAACAAGCTAAATACGGACTAGTTGAAAACAACAAGAGCAAAAGGTGAACAAAATCTAAACAAATTAACTAATTCACAAGCCAAGGGGAAAACAACCCTTCTTAGTGAGCTTAGCAACATTAGAATGCATTGAATCATGCAGTCAGCCAAATGACGATGAGGTAAGCAAGTGACACCAGCAACATTTTTTATTGCAAGTGACGGTGTAACACAAGAACACATTGAGTCTTGCTGTATTAATCCAGATGAAAGTTTTCCAACCGAGGTTTCCAAGGTCTCTGCATAGCTTTTAATTCAAATCAGTCCATATTTTGTGTTAGATGCTTATCTGAATCAGGCTTCCGAGCAAGGAAAAAGTACATAGGAGTGAAAATCTCTCTCCTGGAACATTCAGATAAAAATAAGTTAGGTACATTACCTAGGCTAAACAAGTTTCTTTTAGTACTCATAGTTTATACAATGGTGGTTAGAAAGGAACAAAAGGCCCACATGAAATAAGGACACTTCCAATTCACAACAGAATTTGTTGAAGCTAAAAGTAACCATTCTATGGCGAAGTGCTAATACTTACCTTCCACCGTCAACAAGTCCTTCAGCAGCTTTTTCAAGGAAAGACTGGACTCTTAGACTTCCTTGCGGAGCAAGCCCAACATATTCTAAAGTCTTGACCTAAAAAAGAAACAACACCACAATTAAGAATTGCAGATGGCATGCAAGGTAAGTTTAAATCACTCCTATGCATAATAATTGTCATGCAAACCTTACCAAGTTTCGGGTGACAAAACGTCCAACAGAAGTAAGACGAAAGCTACTCAAAGAAAAGTGATTTGTATCCAAAGGCAAGTACCAAGGAACTGGTGAATCAGCTGCAAGATCTCTCTCCCAAATGACCTAGACAATTCCAATATATAAACATCGGCATTTTCTTGACCTTAATTAAAAATTCACAACATACACAATATATTCTTCATTGCCCCAACCTCAAATCCTGCTTTCTTAAGAGCATCAAAGCACTGCTTTGTTGATCTGATATCTGGAAGTCCATCACCGATCTCAATGTCCGCCTAAACTCATCAAAAGGCTAACAATATTACCAACTTTTTACGATATTTCATATATGCACATGTAATATTTGATAATCAAGATTGGATTGTTGTTTTTGTGTAAAAACCTTGATTTTTTGGTGGTCTTGGTTCTCAGGATCATAGGCATCTGTCATGCACCACTCATATGCAGCAAAATGTTGCCCAGGCTTTAAGACTCTGTATATCTCTTTATAACACCCAACCTGTATGACAACAGGAATGATATAAAATGTGAATGAAAATGATGAAACATGTCATTCTTTATAACACATACTCCACAAAACATTAAGAAAGAAGGAACAATATGGAGCAACGTACAGCATCTGGGGCATGACATGTTGCCTCAATGGCATACACAGCATCATATGAATTGTCTGGGAATGGCATTTTCATGAAGTCCGCCTACACAACAAAGATTTTATGAGCTGAAAATTATTAACAGTTTGGATGAATCTCAGCAATTTTTTAAATTAAGGTATAATTGCTGCAAGTTAAATCTCTTTAATATGCTGAACCTTACTTTAACAAAATTACATGTCTTGTCAACTCCTGCGATCTTGTTTAGTTCCTAACATCAAGTAAAGATTCAACGAAATTAAAAACAAATATAATACCCTTGAAACAAGATCATAACAGAAGTTAAACAGAAAGTTTAAAAACATAACTTGATAACAGAAGTTAATCATGCAGGAATGAAAATGAAATTCAGAACAAGAAATTCTCCATGACAAGTAGCTACTCAAATGAAAAAGAACCTAATCCGACAATAGATAAGCAGGAGAGATAAATAAAACAGAAAGGAATAGAGTAGTATTATACCTTTCCCCTTGTAATTTGATATTCGTTATTGTTCAACCCTGTTACAGATGATAAGCTGCCAAAATATTACATACTTAGATCTCCAACAGAAATTAGTTATCAATTAAACCAAAAAAAAAAAAAGAGACAATAACAAAATTCTTAGAGGATTATTCCTCATATTACCAATCGATTCTATGATATACCTCTAGGCTTGTATGTGGTCATTCTTTTTTCTAGTGTAAATTGTGACTAAGCCCAAAAATATTTATCATGCTTAGACTTTTAATTATAAAATGTATTCACAGAATAGACAAAAAAACTGGCAGGTTCAGTAAAGTTCTTACAAACTACTTGTTACACATTCACAAGAACACATATTAGGTTAGTTCAACAATAACAAAATTTGGAAATAAAACAGAAATGAAGCCTGTTACACACAACATAAATGTGTGTATACTCATATGTAAGCGTTAAAAAATATGTACCACGCTGTAACCTCATTAGCTCAATATTAGTTATCCACATGCATACACCAACTGCACTTTAGAATTTAAGATCAAATAGATGCACATTAACATGAATACTGAAAATACTGAAACTTATAATGCTAGGTCTTACCTGAATCGAGAAATTTCCCTCAGTGGTCCTCCAATACCACATCCAACATCCAATACCTGAGCAACATACACTCAGATTTTGAAAAATATTGAAATGAAATCTCAAAGACTGCTGGAGTTAAAATTAGTCGCACCATACAGCTTAAAAAGAAAGGAAAGAAAAGTACCTTGTGCCCAGGCTTTACTCCTAGTTGCAAAGCAAGGAAGTGCTCGTGGCGTTTGATGCTCTCACGAAGAGATTCTCCATTCCATCTGTAAGCATTATAAGATCAAAATGAATTCCACTATCAGAAAATGTAAAAGCTTAGAACAACAGGGATTGACAAAATGAAAGAATTTTGCAAAGACAAAGGCAAACCTGTGAGCAAAATGAAAGGACTCTCCCCAGCCAAACTCATAGAAACTGGTAACCAGATCATAGTACTTGTTGACCTGTCAATAATAGTAAAGGTAGATAATCACAGAACTTAAACTTGCCTGGATTAATAAATCTAGATGACCAGCTATGCTAAAATAAAAAAGTTAAATCTAAACGAATGGAACAATAAAAAAAAAAATTATAAAAATTAGCTAAGAATTCATGCTCAATACTGGTCTTAGCAAGCCAAGTTGCAAAGCTTTTTATCCAAGGAAAAAGATAAACCCCAACTCCTAAAAATGAACTCTTCTTGCACAAGGAGTAAAGTTCATTACAACATGCAAAGGTATGATGACTAGAAAGTTCATTACGACTCTAGAGACACACATTTAGAAACTAGAAGGAGTACGTTAGAGTTTAAACCCTCAAGCGGCCTCACTGCATTTAATTGCTCTCAAATTGCAACATGCTCTCTCTAACAGGATAGACCAGTTCAAAATATCGTCCCCACAATAAGATACATTCATACTACTTACATGTGACAGCTATAACTCCCTATCCCAGCCATTCAATATCTATCAATGTATTTCCTAATTGGACGCAGACAAATTCCATTTGGTAATGTCACCGGAAAAAGGAAAACGGAAAAAATGGAGAGAGAGGGGGGGGGTGTTAATCACCTACTTAAAATAAGATAGTGGATTAGTGGAAGTTGCTTGTAGAAGTAAAAGCTTTAGTAAATGCTGAGACAATGATGCACTAACACCAATTCAAATACTAGGAACCGTAGGTTCAATTCAATGGTCTTTACCATGTCAGTGTAGTTAGACTTTCTCTGTTCTTGTTCACCTCCATAGCAGACATGGTATTTTTCATACCTGAAAAAACAAAATAGCACTAATTACTTGATGCAATGGACCACAATTAGGACATCCATCCTAAACATGACAGAGATCAAGGTTGGCAGCATAATAGCATAAAAGTTAAATACATATTTTGTATCATAGTCTATGTCACTTAGACTCCTCTATGGCTCTAGAAGTTTTGGGTACAACAACGTTTTCCAAATTTCGGGCAAGACCATTTCGTGACTATTTACATGATTATGGTTCAAAGTTACATGTCAAAATGTTGAGTATCTGACACAAATTTTACACTTTCAGAGTAACGTGGAACATGTTTTCCGAATTTTGGGCAAGACCATTTCATGATTATGGTTCAAAGTTAAATGTCAAAATGTTGAGTATTTGACACAAACACTTTAATGTTTCAGAGTAACGTGGATCATAATATGAAGATGTGCTTTAATAGACGGCTTTGGTCAACATCTACTAATGGCTTCATTGTAGGGTAATTTTCACAAAACTCACTATTTGAGTAAAATAGAATTCACAATTGTATTTGTACAAAAACAAAATACCCATGTTACTCATACACGGATTAAGTATCTACTCCGATACGAGTGTCCAAGTATCAGACTCGGCCATTTTGTAGAAAAAAAGTGAAGTTTATAATTAAAAATGGAGTATTCGAATGGAGTGTTGTGTCCAACATAATAACACAATTCGACCTGACACTCAATTTTTGAGGTAAATGAGGGTGTCGGGCTAACATAGCAACTTACCATTACTAACTACTATGAAGGTAGTTGGCAACATGAGGTCATTGGGACTTGAGGAGAATTTTGCGTTAAATAGAAAAGAATGGAAAAAGGAATTTGTGTAATGACTCTTGCCATCCTTTTTATAGGTTTATGTGTTTAGGCTAAAGCTTTGTTGTTGTACACGGACATAACCAACAAAAAAAATCGTCATGACTATAGTGCCCCAATTAATACTATTTTAAAATTTGAATTGCACATGTTCTTAGTATGTTGAGGTGTCCAACCAAGTTGGGCCACAATGGTAACATGTAGCACATGCCAAACATGTTCAAGACAACTCAACATACAAAAACAACAAAAGAATAACAAGTGGTGTACTCCAAACACACACATTAAATTCAATGACTTAATATCACTCAACATATAACACTAAAGCAATTACATCAAATCATAAGTTCATTGTATCCTACTCATGAACAATGTACAACAATCACCCTAAAAAGCAACACCAAATCATCGATGATATTTTTTTGGGTTTTTCTATATTGTGCTCCTGATGTATTGGGTTTTCTATGTTGTGCCCTCCCAAATTAAAACTTCTACATGGTGCCCCTAAGGTTCAATTAATTACTATGTCATGACCTTGTACTTAAACAAATATTAAATGCGAGTAAGTTATTTGTTGTATGAACCATAGTACTCATAGTGCACTTTAATTGCAAGGAAAATTGTAAGAGTATGAGTCATGAACAGAGGCGTATGAGCCACTAAATTGAGATTGAAATTGTGACATTTTTAATGAAAAGGTCGTAGTTTAGTCACTTAATAAACCTTAGGGGCATCATGTGGAAGTTTTAATTAGGGAGGGCACAACGTAGAAAATCCAAAAAAACCCTATTTTTTTTTTTACATACACATTGCTTACATAATACACAAGATCTATCACATCCAAAGAAAAAACAACACATAAATGTTGTTTGACCACCATACAATAAAAATCAATCAACGAAACATAAACATTGACCTTATAAATCAAATCAAAAACAACCAAATAATAATTAAGATCATTAATTGAAATTGGCGTCAATTTTCAAGTACATTAGTAAGTACACCCAAAAAAAATTTAAATGAATTCAAAATTTTAAGTACCACCTCCATATCATATTATTCGCAACGATCACAACAACAATGCAAAATGTATGAGGTAAAAATAATAGAAATAGTTTAGATTAGATTACTTGTCAACTGCAGAAAGTACATCATTTTTCTCGATCTTTCCGCCAACACCAGTAGCAAGATCAAATGCTCCAGTTTTCGACATCTTCGCTAATTAAAAAAAAAAAGCGTCACAAAATGAACTGAAATTAAAAGACGAAATTCAGTAAAATGCGGAAGTTAAGAGTATACATTGAAGAAGAAGATCTGAAGAACCCTAGATTAAGAGAGAGAAACAAAGAAAATTACGAAAGTGGAGAAAACAAAAAAAAAACAAATGAAATAGTGATGGTGATCGAAAAGGGTGCGAATATGAAAAGGAGATTTATAAAGTGGACAGTGGGCGTGAGAGGCAGTAAGGCAACGAGCTGTGCCAAAGTGTATAATGTGTATGACTACTGACTTACTGAGTAGCTGTTGTTTTGCTATTTTTGTTTTGTTGTTGTCATCATTTTTGTTTTGTTTTTTTATTATAAACTAGAATTTTGGCCCAGATAGTGTTCGGGTCGGCTACAATTATTAAATATGTTTTAGTTTGTTTTTCATAATGTGTTTTTTGTTTAGTGCGAAATTAGATTGTATGGTTTGTAAATAAGTTACTAATTAAAGAAGCAAAACAATTATAAAAGACTTGGGTAAAAATAACAATGTCATTATGTCATAATTTTGGTGCAAGCGAATCCATTACTTTGAAATATTAAACATCAAATTTATTATAGATTGGTGGTTAAACTTTTATATTTTGTTTCATATATCATGAGTCAATTCCTAATAGCTAAACATGGATAGATTACCTTGTTGGGAATAATATTGGTTTTTGTTCCGGGGCGTGTTCTCGCGGGTTAGGATGGATCGGAGTGAATTGAATTCTACGAATTATTAAATCTTGTTAAATTTTAGCTTATTCAAACTAATTAATGTTATTATGATGAAAAAAAATCTATGGACTACATCACTTTATCAATTTATAAATTGTGGGAGGAATGATAATATTTTATATGTGAAATGATAACCCTTTAGAAAGAATGATAATATTTTATATGTGGAATGATAACCCTTTAGAAGGAATGATAATGTGGGGTGCAAGAAACCTGAGGATTGCAAATGGAGATGTGGAAGAAGATGGTTTATGGTAGGGATAAACATCGGATACTGGGTACCCGAGAAATCCGTTCTTGGTTTGGACCCGGCGGCTAAAGACCTGATCCCGGTTGAAGTGGGTTTGTACCAGATCCCAAAATAACTACGCGAGACAATTTTGACCCGATATTTCGATGGGCACCCAGTTGCATTATTACCCATACAGGGTATCCGAAACCGGACCCATTGTTCCGATGGGTACCCGATACTGGACCCAATTATATGCAATATTTTACTTAATGATTCTACATTATTTTATGTTTTTCAAAATTAAACATAAAAGTGATATAACCCAATTGAAATGTTGGATCATTTTTCTTTTTTCAAAACAAATAAGATATTAAAGTGCTCCGTATTAAATTATGCTAAATATATCTTGGCCCAATAAAAAATGTAACAAAAATATACAACTAGGTACCGAGTTTCGAACCAGATTGGTACATGAATTGGATATTGTAGCACATTGTATAACCGGGGCTGAGTCCAGTACCGGGTCCATGTAAATTGATCTGTTATCCGTTTGTGCTCACCCCTAGTATATAGAGGGTGTCTAAAGCAATTTATTGACATACTTAATTTTTTTTTTGGCAAAACATACTTAAATTTATTTAGAATTTGAAAAATTCAAAACTAAAAAACCCTATATAAATAAAGATATTGTATCTAGTAGATTATTTATGTAGCAAATAGGTTAACACAACACATTATTGTACGTGTGACCTCCAAATTATAATATATATATATATATGAAACTATTTTTTATATGTCCCAAAATGGAATACAACACAATGCACAAAACAACATATAGTCTAGATCACTAGATGTATATTAAGTTGCACTGAATCGGAAAACGAGGTTGAAAACGAATATGAATACAGAAAACGACAAATCTAATAAATTATCTTAATGGGTATGAACAACTATACCATGAACAATAGGAATTATTCCCATACAAAAATGAATCTAGTTCAGAAAACACTACCCATCTAAAGCACCCATTCTACGTATTAGAATATACGGAGTATATACAAATACAACAGTGGTATAGCGTAATTTATTAAAATTTGACTTTATTGACCTTTTGCTTGATTAAATCGATTCCCAATTACATCGATGCAACCAACCAAACAGCAACCCCTTATAATCTCTATAGCTAGCGGCTCCATTACGCTGCATATATCAAAGACCGCAAATCAGGTAATTAAATTTAATTTAATCTTTCACCACTTTAATTTTACTGAATTGCTATGAACTTTAATCTCCATTTTTTAATCTAGCTACTATAATTTCAATCTCCAATTGATGTTAGTTGTTTTAAAGTTGGCACTTCTTTCATTAATTGTATTCTCATGAATTTTAGGGTTTTGATTTTGGAACTATCTATGATAATTGAATTTTGTTTTGGAATTGTTAATTAACTAATTAAGAAATTGTTGATTTTATTGGTGAATTGGATAAATTGTGCGAAACTTAATTGAAAATCAAATTGTTGTATGATGTTTTTGATTAAATTTGGAAAATTAGTTTAATCTTATCAAAAGTAATTTGAGAACTTATTTATAATGAGGTAATTAGATGAGTAGAACGCTAAAAAATTTGCTTATTTGACTAGTATTATAAGGTGAATTTTTGTTAATTTATTGTAGTTTGGATTAAATGGAAGGCGAAAAAGATGGCGAATTCACCTTTTGCAAGGTGAGTTAAAATCACTACCTCTACAAATTAGAAAATAATAATTTTTGAAGAAAATGGTGTAATTTTTCGAATTTTGTTTTTGTATGCAGGTCAGTGCACCCACTGATCAGAATGGTTTTGACACTTTTGGCGAACAAACTGTGATTCCGAGCATAAGTAACATCACTATCAGTGAGGATGCTTCGAGTAGTAATAGTGGCGAACAGATAAATTTATGGAACAATAGAAATTCTCCTGTTTCCGCCACTTTGAAGGAGGAAAAGGTTGGATCGTTGGCTTTCAATGTTATTAATACGACTGAAAAGCAGTCTAGTAGTGAACAAAAACAAGCAGGGAATCCTGTAAGGGCTCCAGTCGGACAGAAACCTGTGGCGAAAAAGCCTGCTGCTCGGGCCAAGGTTCCTTTCGAGAAGGGCTATAGCCAAATGGATTGGCTTAAGCTTACTCGTTCGCATCCTGACCTTGCAGGTTCTGTTCATTCTTCAGATCTTGCATTTATAGAGTCTTAGATATGCTGTCCTTTTTGTTCTTTATTTGCTGTGAGCGTGTGATAAGTATTCGTTTTCTTGTTATCTATTTTGGAAGCTAGGTTCCACAGCCTTTTCACCTCCACCCCTTTTTCGATGGAGATTATGTACAGTAGTCTAGGATTGGATGTGTGTTTGTTGATATTGATATTGGAAATATGATTTACTTCATATAACCTCTGTAAATCTAAAAGTTTGATGACACATGCTCTTTTTACAAACCACTGCCCCCTCGCTTGAATTGATAAACTATGACGTTAGGAAGGTCAATTTGAGGATGGTCTAATGGATATGAGTCGTGGTTAATGTGACCTTGTTGTTTTAAAAGCAATTGTGAATACTCTTTAAAGTATTATTCTTTCTCGACTGTTAATATAGGATTGAATGGCCAGTCAAACAGGAGGCTTATATCTATGAGCGAAGTTAAACTAAATCAAAAAGAAGGAGCCATGTGGACGGTTCTGAAAGGACGTGTGTATAACATATATCCGTATATGAAATTCCACCCAGGAGGTATTCTACAATGTTTTTATTGTTAGCTTTATGCCTTTTATTTTCTTTATAAATGTTAGCAGTTTATTTGTCCTGTTACCATCCTATTGTATTGTTATGTACTGATTCCAAAGTACTGCATTTCCTTGAGTTTTGCCTTAATCAAATGCACATTTCCTATGCTGTTTAATGGAAGCATAGGAATCAGAGGGGTAGTTTATGCAACTTTTTAGATTACAACAATAATAGTAAAGATTTTCTGAATGACTGGACCTCAGATATTGATTGGCAAGAATAGTTAGCAATTATATTGGGAACAGGAAGATTGAATTGGAGGTTATAGTTGATTTATGCGACTAATTTCTTTCATTTTGGAAAGAGTTGTGTACGTCTTAGGTATGACAGCCAATGGCGAATTTCGAAAGAAAATAATGAAATAGTGTGGAATGTTGGAAAATATTAATATCTTTTCCGAGGAAATTGGAAAACAGTTGTTCTGTAAAGGCAAGAATATAATGATGGCACAGTAGAGAAAGGGAAATCTACTGCTATGAAAAGATATGTTAAAAGAAAAAGATGGGCTATGTTACAATAGCATGTGATAATTCATTTAGGAGCAAGCCGTGGAAGTATTATGTTTGGGGACAATATGTTAATGGAAGTTTTAGCCCTAGGTGTCATGTTCAGACGTTTTCTTTGAAAGTTCTTGATCCTGATAAACTAAGATTATCTTATGCCTTCGGACATGGATTTCAATCATAAAAATATTTTCTTTTGGCAAGCTCTGTTCTCATGTACAATACTAGATTGTGTGTAATGCACTGGACGGTAAGTCGGTAAGGCTTGCTTCTCACTTATTGTGCCAATGGTTTTGTTTCCAGGTGTTGATATGCTGATGAAAGCTGTAGGAAAAGATTGCACATCATTATTCAGTATCCTTTTTTCGTGGAACTTGGAGATCTCCTTATCAAACTGAATTTTGGGAGGTCGCTAATTTGCTTGTGACTATTTTTTTGCCTTGCCCATTGAAAATGTTTAAATAAGAATATATATGCATCTATGAAACTCCGTTTGCTGCTCTTCCATTCCGGAAAAGGAGACAATTTGTTTCTTTTTTGATGCATGCTTGTGTTGTCTATCACATATAAAACATGTTTCAATTGGCCTTCAGTTCATGTTGTGTTGAGGCGTGGAATTGTATCCTTGACTACTCTTTAGATAAATATCATGCTTGGGTCAATGCAGATTTCTTAATTGAGAAGTGCTTGGTGGGTATCTTAGACGAGAGCAGTGGTGGAAAGTAATTGATAGTTGATTCACACAACTCATGAACAAGCAATGATTTTGCAAGAGGTACAACACATCACACATTTGCTGTTTGCTTGTTCTCGGCTTCTTGCCGTGTTACACGAGTTGAAATTTTACAGAAATCTAATGAAACAAAGATTGTTTATTGGCTGAAGATTGGTCTATATGTTGTACATCTGGCAATAATGTTCTTAGTACAATACATTTGATTATAACAAGTGTATAAGCATTACTACTAAATCTTATTTTTGTGAGAAGCAATAAATTTCTGCTGTTTTTCAAATTGGCGTATGGTATATACTCTGCTGTTTGCTTTCAACTGAGTAGTATTAGGATGATTGAGACCTCACTTGATTACCAAAGGTTTGTTGCTGACATCTGATATTGCACACCCGTCAGCCATCACACCATCTGTTCATATCTTGCTGTGAAAAACCCCGTCTGATGCTCAAGTACGCAGAATATTATGATAGTAGATGACTAGCCGATTAGGTGTTTCATAATATCTGATCATCTGCTTTGGATTTACAAAAAATTGTTCGTTCTGTCTGGTATTTTAAATTCTTTGTAGAATTTATGAACATCTTACAGTCCTAGAAAATCCCAGTTATTATATAAACTTAGCTATGACACAGAATAATGGAATATTAAGGGTGTATTATTGCCTCGCTGTTCATTACATGATAAACGATGCAGAACAGATGACAAACGTTCCTTTGGATCGTACACTTGCTCAAATTACAGCCTGTAACACATGCGAATGCATAACAAATCCCTCCGACTTAAGACAAAGTACTCAAAATACATCAAAGTTGACAGAAAATAACTAATGTACTATCTATTTGGCAGGGGAAACCTTGACTTCATCAAGGACTGGTCCACAAAGTATTCCAAATCCATCAACCTTGGTGTGATAGTAAGAGCTAAAGAAAGTAATCCTGGTTCTGTCTGAAACTGCCTTGAATTTCATACTTACTGTTCGGAATGTCCCCAGCCCTTTGGACTCGAACGGTGCTTTTATGGTATCTTTCCCTGCAAATGCTTCTACCAGCATGGATCCATGGCACTTGTTCTTAGCATCTCCAATTGTAAAAGTGAGTGTGTACAACTTGTTGGGAATTGTACGAATAATTTGAGCAATGGCACTCTCTCTCCCTGCTACGAGCTCGACAGCTGCACGGCCAAATGGGACATTAAAGTGCCTTTTGTCAATGTATTTTACTGGCTTGAGGGATTCGATTAGCCATCCGGGGAGTGGAGAGCTGATGTCTTCAATTCTTGGAGGGAGGAGGATCCCGCTTGATGTATTGAGGAACCTGTAAGGGCCCTCCTCAAAGCCACCATTCCTTATGAGATTCCCTGTTACACAAAATTTAAAACATATTAAGGGTTTCATTAACACAAGGGTAAAATTAAATTCGATTTTACAATTTCTCTAATGGGTACTATGTACGCTAAACTATTCTGATCATTTCCAAGTGATTAACAATTTTGGAGATGTATTGTGTATTCTTGATCTAATAGTTTTGGAAGTAAAGCTGGACATGAATTATCAATACTTCTACTCGTAGTTATTTTTGCAAATATTACTAGATTATACAAGAAATCTAGCCATCATGATGTAACAAGTAACAACAGCAACAAGCATCAGAATAGAGAAGGTTTACCTTTCTCAGGGTAAATAGGCAAGAGCTCCTTGAGAGCAACAGCATCAATTAGAGGGCCACAAGTAGGATCATCTTGTCTCCCAGGGTTATGGAAAGTGATCTTAGCCACCTTAGAAGTAGCTTTAAATCCGAAAGCATGAGTATCGCCTCCATCAGTACTGTATACTGTTTGAATAGGCAAGTCGCCATGGAACGGAGGGACACTGACTCTCAACACCTCATTTTGGGCACAAGTCCTTGTAGCCCCAAAGCTCAATGCATAGGAAGCCCCTGGTTTCACAGGCACCGACTGTGTGACCGATGCCTCATTCCCTAGTCTCACAGCATGTTGCCCGTGGGCAACAGGGAAGTACATGCCTCCTGGCTGTGGTCCGCCGTGGATATACTCAACAAGTCCATTAATTTCCCATTTAGGTAGGGAATATTTTCCTACGATTTTGGTGTTGTGTAGTTTCTTTGGTGGCACTTCAAAGTTTCCATTTGGAACCAAACCTGAAGAAAGAAAAACGATCCACCAATTAGTCAACATGTAGAAAATGCCATTTGATTCAAACTTATAGCTCATAGCAGCACCTTAATTAGGCGCATAAAAAAATCATCCAAATTCAAAATTTTATTCAAACTAAACTAGTACAGAAATGAACATAACTACATAAGGTGATATTTCAACATAATCCATTTCGGCACACATGTAAGGATGTGTCATGTAACCGAACAAAATAGTTAAGATGCGTAACTAACTTATACGCTGTATTTTCCATCTTATTTGTGTTCACATTACTAGCTCGTAAACTAGTTTGTTCAATTGTTCACTCCAACTTTCAAATCTATTTCTTAGAATATTTGTCAAAAGCATACATTGCGAAATTGCAAATAAATTACTCCGTGCAAATTATTTATGAAATATAAAATAATAAACTGTTGCAACTAATACGTAACATGCTCAATTATTTTGACACATTTTGTGGACAATGAATCAAGTTAACCATAACATCACAAAAACAAGAGGGTTATAACATTTAGAAATTATATTCAGCTGAAATAATGCATAATATGCTTGAAAAACTTTGTTCAACCTTAAACTAAAGTATAAATTCATTACTTCTATAATCAAGTGAAACAAACAAAGCATTAACTAGGAAAGTAAAAATAACACAAAAAACAACATAAAATGGTGTTTAATTAAACAAGTATACCTCCTCTATGAATATGACTATGAGAAGCTCCCAAAGCACAAGAAACAATGAGCAAAAGAACTAAAGAGAAGAATAGTGATAAAGGCACTTTCATTTTCTAAGATATTTTTTTTTAGAAAGAGAAAGTAAAATTTTAGAGTGAGAATATGAAGATATGAAGGTGGTTGTTCAGTTTTTATAATAATAATAATGGGAAGTCACAAAAAAAAATATCAGAGGTAAGAAGAAGATTACAGAGTTAGGATTTTGTCTGTTTGTCGGTTTAATTTCATGTTCAGTCCTTTCTCCTTAATTTATGGTAATTTAAGAGTGATTGTGTTTTTCAGCTTTTTTTCTTGACTTGGCCATTTGGGTTGGTAGTTTGAATTAATGAAGCAATAACACCATCGAGTCTCACGTAGAACTTGTTTGATTAGAGTTTTTCTTCCGATTTTAAGTGATTATGGAATTGATTATCAACACTTGTTCCAGTGGATTTAAAAAAAATATTATCTCCGTAATCGATTACTTGTAGTAAAGGGGTAATATTGTCAGACATTAAAAATTTATTTGTTGCAAGTAATTGATTAAGAAAGTAGTAATAAATAAATGAAACCCCACTTTTATATGTTTAAGAATTTAGGATTAAGCATTTTTAGTAATAATTAGGTCGATTAAGACTTTTTCGTGATGATAAGGTCGGGTTCATGTAAGGACCCCTTAATTCTTTCATTTACTTATATGAACAATTTCTCTTTATGTTGTGATATGTTACATTAATTTATAGACTTTTTTTTTCTACATTATAATTTATCTTGTATCATCTTTGTTTCCAACAGACAAAGCTAAGATGTGAGGAAGGAGAGACAATTGGTTGCAATAGTTAGATATGGAAGAAAAAATAAAAAGGTCAAGATGCAACGTTTCAAAAACAAACATAACAAGAGGTATGTGCTCGAGATATGCCTAATATATATCGAATTTCCTCCCATAACCTCACTTCTACAACAACTCTAGCACTTATATAGGGATGTCGAATAGATCCATTCATATATCGTATTAAGTTATTAACGATTTTGATTTTATTTGCGTTTCAGTATGACTTTTTCCCCTTTTTTTCTGACTTATAGATCAAAAATCATAGTCATGTCAATTATTTGCAAATCAATATGTGAAAACTTGACATTGGTGCATTCCAAGTCCCATTCAAATACATAGGATCCAATCTCAATAGTCTTGAACCAATGGACCCTCCACCCTCCTTGAGATACATGAAGTAAAGATTATTAAATTACTTTTTAACTTCAATCAAAGCCTCTTAATTTCTTTAATACAACAGATATCATCCACTAATCAAATGATAACCAATGTTAGAAAATACTCCATAATAAGTAAGTAATTGACTAGTTGACTACTACTTCCCAATGAAACAAAAAAAAAATTAATAGTTGAATTTGAAAGCAAAGTTGAAACTAATCACATACACATATGAGTTCAAAATTAGAAGCACATGCAAAATGATACAAGCCATATGATATGATGCAAGTACTTAGAATAAGCTAGTTTGTTTATTAGTAACGGCTTTACCGTGATTGGCTCCTTATATAAATATATATATATATGTAAGTCGCAAAAATACAAACCGATTTGCTTATTTTCATTTTACGTGTCTTTTGGCCGATTTATATTCTTTTCCTATGAACATGGGTGTGACAGTATGTATATATGTCATTATTCACAATATAATGTGATTTTATAAGTTTAGTATTTTGGATAATATCATGTTATATTGTTATATCTGTATTTTTTTTTTGTTTGTTTTTGGAATTGATACAACATTACAGTACAGCTTCTCAATCTTAAGCTAGTTACATCACTTGCATGCATGGCTTTGCTTCTTGATCTCCAACTCCTACATATATATATATATATGTGAATATGTATATGATATTTTTAGATTATACGACTCTTAAATTATGAGTACATATACACGATTCTTACGAATCTGCCCTGATCGTCTTACGACTAAGATTACAGATTTCAGATTAAACTACCTTGATTCATACAAATCTTAGAAATTCATGATAAGAAAGGCATCAAACCCGGCGGCTAAATGTATAAGGCATTTTTTGCGGATCTCAGACCTATTAATGTGGATATTCCCGAAACTCACAAAGAAAAAAGGAAGTGAGTTAGACAAAAAGAGAAGCAACTTCGACAAAAAGAAACGATGTAAATATATTTTTTTTTTCTTAAAGATAATGATGAAATTTGAGGATTTCATAAAGTTTGGGAGGACAAAATGTCGTCCTATATTCATATTGTATGGAATGAACAACACGATTTCTTTTGCCGTAGATATGAGCAACAATAGTCATGTTTTGGGATTTTTTTAGGAAGAAAAATGATTGCGTGGGCTAAACTTTGAGCATGTTCTCAAGATCAACAATAGTAAAAGTGAAGATCATTCCGAGGAGGAGAGGTCTTACACATTCTAAGCACAAACAACTTGAATTGTGGTACGAATGCACCGTGCAACTTGAATTATGAATAAGGAAGTTTGATGATATGATAAAGAAGAAGATTGGGATGAACAATTATAATTGAATTTAACTAACTTGTACTATGATTGAAAAGGACATAGCGTCCACTGCACCAAAATTGGAGTAGAGGAAGAAGGTGTGGTGGAAGAAAAAAAATACATGTTAAAGATACATTATTAACATATTAAATCTTTTTATGAAGTTGCGGATTTCTTTTGTCGACTTCTCTTGCCTACATTGTTTCATCGACTAGAAGTTGTTCACCTTGGAGACCTAATGCTCATCAATTAGAATAATAGCTTTAACTAAATTACTTAGTCCCATTAGCTAAAAACACAAGAGTTATAAATAATAGAATTAACAGATAATTTAATATAAGTTTTTCAGAAGAATGTATACTTTTCAAGACAACATGTGTTTGTCATGTGAATAAGGCTTTGTTTTTCTCATCCTATTTTTGCTTATATTTAGTAAAAATAAGTCAAGTTCAGCAAAAATTAATTTCAATCCTTAATAAATTGTTAACGATTTTAATAAAATAAGTTCAGTTAAACAAAAATGTGTCCAAATAAGCAAAAATAAATTTAGATAAGCAAAAGTAAGTTAACGAATGCTAAAAGATCAAATCTTATTTTGGTTCCAAACAAATATTGTATTGGATGATAGGCAAAAGATGACATGAGAATTGTTGTGAAAATTTATGTAGATACTTTAGAAAAAAATAAAAAATAAAATAAACAAACAAATAAACCCAACTACGGATTATAAATGATTAATTCTCATTACCGTCGATCCCACTTATGACTCTTGAGATACAAAATTAAACAAATCTAGAGTATACTTTTACTCAAAGCTGAAAGCATAAAGCCCAAAAACAAAACACAAGTCTAACATCTAATCCATTTCCTGACTTCTGAGTGTAAAGCCCAATTCAAAACGACACACTTCAATCCCTCAACATCACAAAACGAAACACTCTAACCCACCAAACTCATCTCCTTCTCCTTCCTCCACCTACTTTTTCCAAACTCCAAAAAACAAAAAAAAAAAAACAAATGTCAGGTTAAAATTCAAACAAAAATTTCCCTCTCAAACTTTCAAATTCAAATTTCAAATCTACTTACCGTTACACTCCTCTCTTCATAAACCCTCACCCCCTTCATTTTCTCTCTCCTCATTTCATTTCAAATCACCATCTTCAACCTTCAACCTCCTTCTTCAGACACCATCTCTGTGTCTCCCTTCTTTCTCACTCCTCTTCTTCAAAAATGCCTCCAAGAAAACAACCTCTACAACCTTCCACCGCCATCAATGTCCCCGCACCACCACCAACCACCACCAAGGGCCCCACCACCGCCGCCGCCGGAAAAACAATCGAAGAAATGTACCAAAAAAAGACACAACTCGAACACATCCTCCTCCGACCCGACACCTACGTCGGATCCATCGAAAAACACGATCAATCACTCTGGGTTTACGAATCCGAACAAATGACATTTCGGACCGTAAACTACGTACCTGGACTCTACAAAATATTCGACGAAATCCTCGTGAATGCAGCTGATAACAAGCAAAGAGATCGTAAGATGGATAAAGTTGAAGTAGTAATTAATCAGGAAGAAAATCTTATAAGTGTTTATAATACTGGTGATGGAATTCCTGTTGAAATTCATAAAGAAGAAGGTGTGTTTGTTCCTGAGTTGATCTTTGGTCATTTGTTGACTAGTAGTAATTATGATGATGAAGAGAAGAAGACTACTGGTGGTCGAAATGGTTATGGTGCTAAATTGACGAATATTTTTTCGACGGAATTTGTTATTGAAACTGCTGATGGAAAGCGTCAGTTGAAGTATAAGCAGGTATGTATATATATGATGTAATGTAATGTTGTTTTTGATTTTTTTTTTTTGTGATTTTGTGTTTGTTGTTGATTGTTAGGGTTTTGTTATTCTGGTTTAATCGATTGAATTTGTTTTGTGTAAAATTTGGTTGTTTCAGTTGGATTTAGTGTTTTGTTGTTAGGGTTTGGTTGTTCGTGATTTGATGAGATGTGTTGATTGAGTGATTAATTGTGTAAACTGATGTTTTGTTTAGCTGTTGATTGAATTTGTTTAGTGTTTGTAATTTGATTAATTGATTACATGTGGCGATTATGGTTGTTTACTCAACTTCATTGATTTTGATAATGATGATTGATGACCTTAATTTCAGTTGATTATGTGTAGTTAGATGAGAGTATTTGTGATTTTGCTATGTGTAATTGAAATGTAATTGTAACTTTGTGAGTTTAGCGGTTGGCTGATCGAGTTCTCGTTTAATTGCAGTTGTGTTAGGGTTCATGATTTGTTGAGGTGTATTCAATGGTTGTGTTAGCAGCTAAATTGATTTCGTTCCGATATTGGTGTGTAAATGTTGGATTCTTCAATTTGAATTGAATTTGTAAGTACTTAAAATCAACTGTATGTTCATGTGTGAGGATATATATGTGAGGGTTTCAATGCCAATACAACAATGTACATTGCTTGATGCCATGAAATACTGAATTGGTTGTGAAGTTCTAAATGGTGATACTACAATGTACCGATATTTTTGGATAAATTTGCGAATTGAATACCGTTGTTAAATTTTAGTGATATTAAAACAGTGGTGCTACAATGTAATTTTAATTTTTTTTTCGAGTTTAAAGTATCCATTATTTAGTGGTATTTTGATTGATCCATAAAGATTTTTCTGAAGACGCTGAGCGCATTTATTTAGTGAATACGAAACTTTTTAACTTGGTGCTAATATGTGAACTTCGGATGTAATTTAAAGGTGTTTAAGAACAACATGTCTTACAAAGGGGAGCCTGTGACTCAGCCGTGTAAGAGCACTGAAAATTGGACAAAAGTTACATTTAAGCCAGACTTGAGTAAGTTCAATATGACTGAACTTGAAGATGATGTGGTTGCCTTGATGAAGAAGAGGGTTGTGGACTTGGCGGGATGCCTTGCCGCGTGCCCTGGGAAGAAAGTGAAGGTAGTGCTAAACGGCAAAGAGATCGAGGTGAAGTCGTTTTATGAATATGCTCAGCTTTACATCGATACAGCTAACAGCAAGAGAGACTTCCCGTTACCCAGGTTGATAAATAACATGATAATACAGATTTTTTTCCCAAGTTTGAGATTTATCTTTTTGAAAGCTGACTTGCTTTTGTAATATAGGATTGACAATAGCAGCAAAGAAGATAATAATCCAAGGTGGCAGATTTCGGTCAGTCTTAGCGAGGGGCAATTTCAACAGGTAAGAAACTTGCCATGGAAGAGAATTCTTGTTGTTGTTGTTATATACTCAAAAGTTTAATAGCATTTTGTTAACAGGTCAGCTTTGTTAACAACATAAACACCATAAAAGGTGGTACTCATGTTGATTACATAACAGCACAAATCACCAAGAGTGTGATTGATGCTATTAAGAAGAAGAAGAAATCTACGAACCTCAAGCCGCATATTGTGAAGAACCATTTGTGGATTTTTGTCAATGCTCTTATTGACAACCCTGCATTCGATTCTCAGACCAAAGAAACCTTAACAACTCGTGCAAACAGTTTTGGGACTACTTGTGAACTCTCAAACAAGTTTTTGCAGCTAGGTTTGTAGATGGGTTAATATGTTTATTCTCTGAATTAAGGACTTGATTGAAGGTTGCTAAAACTTGATTACGTTATTTTGTTTGCAGCTATCGATAATTCTGGTGTGGTGGAGAAACTCCTTGAATGGGCAGAGTTTAAGGAAAAAAAGGACCTTTCGAAAAAAGATGGGTCAAAGACTAGAAACTTGCACGATGTTCCGAAGTTAGAGGATGCCACCCATGCTGGGAGTAGCAAATCTCACTTATGCACCTTGATTCTTACAGAAGGAGACTCAGCGAAAGCCCTTGCAGTAAGTTATAAGCCTTAATTTGTATTTTAAAGTTACAATGGTGGTAGTAGTAGTTACTGTGTTTAACTTTTAATTTCTTTGTGGAAACTTGCTATAGATGGCTGGACTCTCTGTGGTTAATCGAGCAGAGTATGGTGTGTTCCCTCTACGAGGCAAACTGCTGAATGTAAGGGAAGCAAGTGCTAAGCAGATTGCAGAAAATGCAGAGATTAATAATCTCAAAAAGATTCTTGGGCTCAAGCAAAATGAAAAGTATGACAAGGATAATAGTGTTAAGCAATTGCGATATGGTCATCTAATGATCATGGCAGATCAGGTAAATGGAATTCTTTAATTCTGCTTATGTATTTGAATTATGCTTTGCCTTGTTGCAAATATGTTCTCCTATTCAACAAACTCATTAAGCTTGTTATATTGTCTGTACAGGATCATGATGGTTCCCACATCAAAGGGCTTGTTATTAACTTCATTCATACGTTTTGGCCGTCATTGCTAAGAAACCCCGACTTCATGCAAGAATTCATCACACCTATAGTAAAGGTTTGTAGCTACCCACACACATAGAATCCTTTTCATGATTAATGATATCGATACTTATAAGCACCTGAAAATATTAATTACTTTACCCTGTATTATTTAGGCAACTCGTGGATCAGGGAAAAATAAACAGGTGCTGTCTTTCTATACAATGCCCGAGTATGAACAGTGGATCAGCGAAACAGGAATCAATTTGAAAAATTGGAAAATCAAGTATTACAAGGTGTGCGTCATTCAGATGAATTTAAAGAATTGCTCTTTTCATGTGTTTTTTTCTCAACATTAAAGAATTGCTGTAACAGGGGTTGGGAACTAGTGACGCAAATGAAGGAAAGGAGTACTTTACGAACCTTGAGAAGCATAAAAAGATTTTCTCCTACGAAGATGACTGTGATGGAAGTGCAATTGAGTTGGCCTTTAGTAAGAAGAAGATTGAAGCCAGGAAAGCTTGGCTTCGGGAAGATGAGGTCAGAGTTGGTGCAATTTTTTGCTTCACAGTTTTGAATTTGCTTGGTAAATCCTGACATAGTGATGTCTATTGTTGTGGATGCAGGTTGGGAATTTCCTTGATCATGTTGAACAAAAAGTAAGGTACAGTGATTTTGTGCACAAGGAGTTGAAATTGTTTTCAAGAGCAGACCTTCAAAGATCAATTCCATGCATGGTCGATGGGCTGAAGCCTACACAGAGAAAAGTTCTGTTTGCAGCATTCAAGAAAAACTTAACGGATGAGATTAAAGTTGCCCAATTCAGTGGTTATGTGTCTGAGAAGTCATCGTATCATCACGGTGAAGCAAGCATACAGAGTACTATCATTGGCATGGCACAGAATTTCATGGGAGCAAATAACATCAACCTTTTGATGCCCAATGGGCAATTTGGCACACGTCAAACGGTATGTCTGGCCAAGTAGAAAACCGCATTGACTTGTTGATACTGATGATTCGAGAGTGTATGAATTGAGTTTGTTTACTGATCCGCTGTATTTTATTTTTCTATTCCAAAGGGAGGAAAGGATGCAGCCAGTGCCAGATACATCCACACGGCACTTACAGAAATCACAAGATGCCTGTTCCCCAAGGAAGATGATGTGTTGCTAAACTACTTGAAAGAAGATGGGTTGACCATTGAACCTGTTTGGTAAGCTCTCCTTTACTGTGTGGAACTTACGTCTCATGAGTTGGTGAGGTCGGCTATAGTAAAATTTTAACCATTTTTTCAGGTACATACCAATTATACCTATGGTTCTTGTCAACGGATCAGAAGGAATTGGAACCGGTTGGAGTACATTTATTCCCAACTATAATCCTCGAGATATAATTGCAAATCTGAAGCGTATGCTGAATGATGAGCCAGTGGTGCCCATGGATCCTTGGTACCACAAGTTCAAAGGTACCATTGAAAAAACTGCAAGGAAAGAAACTGGAATCACTTACACTGTGTCTGGAATTATCGAGGTAGTTGATGAAGCTAATGTAGATTATGTTCAAGATGATGGAGAAATAACTCTTAAAATCACTGAGTTGCCAATTAAGAAATGGACTCAAGATTATAAGGAGTTTCTACAGTCCCTAGTCAATCCACCTGATAAGACCAAGGAAGCGTTCATTGAGGTGATTTATGAGCCATTTTTTGTAAATGAGTTGTTCATCAACATATAATTGGATTACTCAAGTATAGTTCACTTGCCTGCAGGACTTTATAAATGAGAGTGAATATGACACAATCAATATTGAGGTTGTATTAAAAAAGAAGAACTACATCATAGCTAGGCAGGAGGGCTTATTGAAAAAGTTTAAGCTCACCAATACTCTCAGCACTAGCAACATGCATCTCTTCGATGAGGACAACAAGATTGTCAGATATGAATCTCCTGAACAGAGTATGTTATAACGCATTATTCATGACTGGTTTCCTCTACATATTCTTTATATGCTACTTAATTATT
>PYUH01000062.1:1818992-1837694 GCA_016808085.1 Suaeda aralocaspica | reverse complement strand
AAATGTCGTCTTATATTCATATTGTATGGAATGAACAACACGATTTCTTTTGCCGTAGATATGAGCAACAATAGTCATGTTTTGGGATTTTTTTAGAGGAAAAATGATTGCGTGGGCTAAACTTTGAGCATGTTCTCAAGATCAACAATAGTAAAAGTGAGATCATTCCGAGGAGGAGAGGTCTTACACATTCTAAGCACAAACAACTTGAATTGTGGGTACGAATGCACCGTGCAACTTGAATTAGAATAAGGAAGTTTGATGATATGATAAAGAAGAAGATTGGGATGAACAATTATAATTGAATTTAACTAACTTGTACTATGATTGAAAGGACATAGCGTCCACTGCACCAAATTGGAGTAGAGGAAGAGGTGTGGTGGAAGAAAAAAATACATGTTAAAGACATTATTAAACATATTAAATCTTTTATGAAGTTGCGGATTTCTTTTGTCGACTTCTCTTGCCTACATTGTTTCATCGACTAGAAGTGTTCACCTTGGAGACCTAATGCTCATCATTAGAATAAAAGCTTAACTAAATTACTTAGTCCCATTAGCTAAAACACCACAAGAGTATATAAATAATAGAATTAACAGATAATTTTAATATAAGTTTTTCAGAAGAAGTATACTTTTCAAGACAACATGTGTTTGTCCATGTGAATAAGGCTTTGTTTTCTCATCCTATTTTTGTATATTAGTATAAAAATAAGTCAAGTTCAGCAAAAATTAATTTCAATCCTTAATAAAATGTTAACGATTTTAATAAAATAAGTTCAGTTAAACAAAAATGTGTCCAAATAAGCAAAAATAAATTTAGATAAGCAAAAGTAGTTAAACGAAATGCTAAAAGATCAAATCTTATTTTGGTTCCAAACAAAATTTGTATGGATGATAGGCAAAAGATGACATGAGAATTGTTGTGAAATTTGTAGATACTTAGAAAAAAAATAAAATAAAATAAACAAACAAATAAACCCAACTACGGATTATAAATGATTAATTCTCATTACCGTCGATCCCACTTATGACTCTTGAGATACAAAATTAAACAAATCTAGAGATAACTTTTACTCAAGCTGAAAGCATAAAGCCCAAAAACAAAACACAAGTCTAACATCTAATCCATTTCCTGAACTTCTGAGTGTAAAGCCCAATTCAAAACGACACACTTCAATCCCTCAACATCACAAAACGAAACACTCAACCCACAAACTCATCTCTTCTCCTTCCTCCACCTACTTTTTCCAAACTCAAAAAACAAAAAAAAAAAACAAATGTCAGGTTAAAATTCAACAAAATTTCCCTCTCAAACTTTCAAATCAATTTCAAATCTACTTACCGTTACACTCCTCTCTTCATAAACCCTCACCCCTTCATTTCTCTCTTCCTATTTCATTTCAAATCACCATCTTCAACCTTCAACCTCCTTCTTCAGCACACATCTCTGTGTCTCCTTTCTTCTCACTCCTCTTCTTCAAAAATGCCTCCAAGAAAACAACCTCTACAACCTTCCACCGCCATCAATGTCCCCGCACCACCACCAACCACCACCAAGGGCCCCACCACCGCCGCGCCGGAAAAAAAAACATCGAAGAAATGTACCAAAAAAAGACACAACTCGAACACATCCTCTCCGACCCGACACCTACGTCGGATCCATCGAAAAACAAGATCAATCACTCTGGGTTTACGAATCCGAAACAATGACATTTCGGACCGTAAACTACGTACCTGGACTCTACAAAATATTCGACGAAATCCTCGTGAATGCAGCTGATAACAAGCAAAGAGATGTAAGATGGATAAGTTGAAGTAGTAATTAATCAGGAAGAATCTTATAAGTGTTATAAATACTGGTGATGGAATTCCTGTTGAAATTCATAAAGAAGAAGGTGTGTTTGTTCCGAGTTGATCTTTGGTCATTTGTTGACTAGTAGTAATTATGATGATGAAGAAGAAGACTACTGGTGGTCGAAATGGTTATGGTGCTAAATTGACGAATATTTTTTCGACGGAATTTGTTATTGAAACTGCTGATGGAAAGCGTCAGTTGAAGTATAAGCAGGTGTATAATATGAAGTAATTGTAATGTTGTTTTGATTTTTTTGTGATTTGTGTTTGTGTTGATTGTTAGGGTTTGTTATTGGTTTAATCGATTGAATTTGTTTTGTGTAAAATTTGTTGTTTCAGTTGGATTTAGGTTTTATGTTAGGGTTTGGTTGTTCGTGATTTGATGAGATGTGTGGATTGAGTGATTAATTGTGTAAACTGATGTTTTGTTTAGCTGTTGATTGAATTTGTTAGTGTTTGTAATTTGTTAATTGATTACATGTGGCGATTATGGTTGTTTACTCAACTTCATGATTTTGATAATGATGATGATGACCTTAATTTCAGTTGATTATGTGTAGTTAGATGAGAGTATTTGTGATTTTGCTATGTGTAATTGAAATGCATTGTAACTTTGTGAGTTTTCGGGTGGCTGATCGAGTTCTCGTTTAATTGCAGTTGTGTAGGGTTCATGATTTGTTGAGGTGTATTCAATGGTTGTGTTAGCAGCTAAATTGATTCGTTCCGATATTGGTGTGTAAATGGGGATTCTTCAATTTGAATTGAATTTGTAGTACTTAAATCAAATGTAGTCATGTGTGAGGTGATATATGTGAGGGTTTCAATGCCAATACAACAATGGACATTGCTTGATGCCATGAAATACTGATGGTTGTAAGTTCTAAATGGTGATACTACAATGTACCGATATTTTTGGATAAATTTGCGAATGAATACCGTTGTTAAATTTAGTGATATTAAAACAGTGGTGCTACATGTAATTTTAATTTTTTTTTGAGTTTAAAGTATCCATTATTAGTGGTATTTGAGATCCATAAAGATTTTTCTGAAGAAGCTGAGCGCATTTATTTAGTGAATACGAAAATTTTAACTTGGTGCATATATGTGAACTTCGGATGTAATTTAAAGGTGTTTAAGAACAACATGTCTTACAAAGGGGAGCTGTGACTCAGCCGTGTAAGAGCACTGAAAATTGGACAAAGTTACATTAAGCCAGCTTGAGTAAGTTCAATATGACTGAATTGAAGATGATGTGGTTGCCTTGATGAAGAAGAGGGTTGTGGACTTGGCGGGATGCCTTGCCGCGTGCCCTGGGAAGAAAGTGAAGGTAGTGCTAAACGGCAAAGAGATCGAGGTGAAGTGTTTTAGAATATGCTCAGCTTTACATCGATACAGCTAACAGCAAGAGAGACTTCCCGTTACCAGGTTGATAAATAACATGATAATACAGATTTTTTCCCAAGTTTGAGATTTATCTTTTTGAAAGCTGACTTGCTTTTGTATATAGGATTGACAATAGCAGCAAAGAAGATAATAATCCAAGGTGGCAGATTTCGGTCAGTCTTAGAGAGGGCAATTTCAACAGGTAAGAAACTTGCCATGGAAGAGAATTCGTGTTGTTGTTGTTATACTCAAAAGTTTAATAGCATTTTGTTAACAGGTCAGCTTTGTTAACAACATAAACACCATAAAGGTGGTACTCATGTTGATTACCTAACAGCACAAATCACCAAGAGTGTGATTGATGCTATAAGAAGAGAAGAAATCTACGAAACTCTCAGCCGCATATGTGAAGAACCATTTGTGGATTTTGTCAATGCTTATTGACAACCCTGCATTCGATTCTCAGACCAAAGAAACCTTAACAACTCGTGCAAACAGTTTGGGACTACTTGTGAATCTCAAAACAGTTTTGCAGCAAGGTTTGTAGATGGGTTAATATGTTATTTCTCTGAATTAAGGACTTGATTGAAGGTTGCTAAAACTTGATTACGTTATTTGTTTGCAGCTATCGATAATTCTGTGTGGTGGAGAAACTCCTTGAATGGGCAGAGTTTAAGGAAAAAAAGGAACTTTCGAAAAAAGATGGGTCAAAGACTAGAAAACTTGCACGATGTTCCGAAGTTAGAGGATGCCACCCATGCTGGGAGTAGCAAATTCACTTATGCACCTTGATTCTTACAGAAGGAGACTCAGCGAAAGCCTTGCAGTAAGTTATAAGCCTTAATTTGTATTTTAAAGTACAATGGTGGTAGTAGTAGTTACTGTGTTTAACTTTTAATTTCTTTGTGGAAACTTGCTATAGATGGCTGGACTCTCTGTGGTTAATCGAGCAGAGTTGGTTGTGTTCCCTCTACGAGGCAAACTGCTGAATGTAAGGGAAGCAAGGTCTAAGCAGATTGCAGAAAATGCAGAGATATAATCTCAAAAAGATTCTTGGGCTCAAGCAAAATGAAAAGTATGACAAGGAAATAGTGTTAAGCAAGTCGCTATGTCATCTAATGATCATGGCAGATCAGGTAAATGGAATCTTTAATTCTGCTTATGTATTTGAATTATGCTTTGCCTTGTTGCAAATATGTTCTCCTATCAACAAACTCATTAAGCTTGTTTATATGTCTGTACAGGATATGTGGTTCCCACATCAAAGGGCTTGTTATAACTTCATTCAACGTTTTGGCCGTCATTGCTAAGAAAACCCCGACTTCATGCAAGAATTCATCACACCTATAGTAAAGGTTTGTAGCTACCACACACATAGAATCCTTTTCAGATTAATGAACGAAACTATAAGCACCTGAAAAAATATAACTTACCCTGTATTATAGGCAACTCGTGGATCAGGGAAAATAAACAGGTGCTGTCTTTTATACAATGCCCGAGTATGAACAGTGGATCAGCGAAACAGGAATCAATTTGAAAAATTGGAAAATCAAGTATTACAGGTGTGCGTCATTCAGATGAATTTAAAGAATTGCTCTTTATGTGTTTTTTTCTCAACATTAAGAATTGCTGTAACAGGGGTTGGGAACTAGTGACGCAAATGAAGGAAAGGAGTACTTTACGAACTGAGAAGCATAAAAGATTTTCTCCTACGAAGATGACTGTGATGGAAGTGCAATTGAGTTGGCCTTTAGTAAGAGAAGATTGAAGCCAGGAAAGTTGGCTTCGGGAAGAGAGGTCAGAGTTGGTGCAATTTTGCTTCACAGTTTTGAATTTGCTGGTAAATCCTGACATAGTGATGTCTATTGTTGTGGATGCAGGTTGGGATTCCTGATCCTGTTGAACAAAAGTAAGGTACAGTGATTTTGTGCACAGGAGTTGAAATTGTTTTCAAGAGCAGACCTTCAAAGATCAATTCCATGCATGGTCGATGGGCTGAAGCCTACACAGAGAAAAGTTCTGTTTGCAGCATTCAAGAAAACTACGGATGAGATTAAAGTTGCCCAATTCAGTGGTTATGTGTCTGAGAATCATCGTATCATCACGGTGAAGCAAGCACATCAGAAGTACTATCATTGGCATGGCACAGAATTTCATGGGAGCAATAAAATCAACCTTTGATGCCCAATGGGCAATTTGGCACACGTCAAACGGTATGTCTGGCCAAGTAGAAAACCGCATTGACTTGTTGATACTGATGATTAGAGTGTATGAATTGAGTTTGTTTACTGATCCGCTGTATTTTATTTTCTATTCAAAGGGAGGAAAGGATGCAGCCAGTGCCAGATACATCCACACGGCACTTACAGAAATCACAAGATGCTGTTCCCCAAGGAAGAGATGTGTGTTGCTAACTACTTGAAAGAAGATTGGGTTGACCATGAACCTGTTTGGTAAGCTCCCTTTACTGTGTGGAACTACGTCTCATGAGTTGGTGGTCGGGGCTATAGTAAAATTTAACCATTTTTCAGGTACATACCAATTATACCTATGGTTCTTGTCAACGGATCAGAAGGAATGGAACCGGTTGGAGTACATTTATTCCCAACTATAATCCTCGAGATATAATTGCAAATCTGAAGCGTATGCTGAATGATGAGCCAGTGGTGCCCATGGATCCTTGGTACCACAAGTTCAAAGGTACCATTGAAAAAACTGCAAGAAAGAAACTGGAATCACTTACACGGGTCAGAATATATATTCCATGCACAAGATGAAGACAAGAATCAAAACTGCTCATTACTGTGGAATTATCGAGGTAGTTGATGAAGCTAATGTAGATTATGTTCAAGATGATGGAGAAATAACTCTTAAAATCACTGAGTTGCCAATTAAGAAATGGACTCAAGATTATAAGGAGTTTCTACAGTCCCTAGTCAATCCACCTGATAAGACCAAGGAAGCGTTCATTGAGGTGATTTATGAGCCATTTTTTGTAAATGAGTTGTTCATCAACATATAATTGGATTACTCAAGTATAGTTCACTTGCCTGCAGGACTTTATAAATGAGAGTGAATATGACACAATCAATATTGAGGTTGTATTAAAAAAGAAGAACTACATCATAGCTAGGCAGGAGGGCTTATTGAAAAAGTTTAAGCTCACCAATACTCTCAGCACTAGCAACATGCATCTCTTCGATGAGGACAACAAGATTGTCAGATATGAATCTCCTGAACAGAGTATGTTATAACGCATTATTCATGACTGGTTTCCTCTACATATTCTTTATATGCTACTTAATTATTATGGCATTCCTTTTCAGTACTTGAGAAGTTCTATCATATCAGGCTGGCATACTACACTAAAAGAAAGGTGAGAAATGAGTATGAAACAGCTATACAGAATCATGCCTAGTTCTTCTCTATTATACTGACCTTTGGTTAATTAATAATCGCAGCAAAAATACTTGGAGATTTATCAAGGTGAGCTAGTAAAGGCTGATAACCAAGTTAGATTTATCCTCGAAGTAGTTGAAGGAGAAATTGTGGTGAGCAAGAAGAAAAAGGTTGAATTGGTTAATGAGTTGCGGGAAAGAGGATTTACTCCCCTCCCCAAGAAGAAACCTGTTGAGTCAGCAATTGCAGGTGCAACGGATGTTAATGAAGAGGTGGAAAGCACAGTTGACTTTGAAGGCAGCAGTAACAATTCTGCACCTGCCATACGTATACCTTTGAGCGATTATGATTACCTGCTGTCCATGGCAATTGGAAGTTTGACAATTGAGAAAGTGAATGATCTTATTAACGAAAAGAATAAAATCCTGGACAAAATTGAGCAGTTGAAAAAAGAAACTGAGAGATCTTTGTGGTTCAAGGATCTTGATAATCTTGAAAAGGCTCTTGAGGTATGTTTTCAGCTATTACAATTTGCTATATTATAATGTTGCAGTCTTGTGTTTCTAATTCTTGTTTTTATATCTCTTCAGACCAAGGAAAAGAGAGAAGAGGAAGAGGCTTTGGAGGCATTGAAAGAAAAAGCTAAAAATGATAAAAAAGGCGGAGAGCCGGCAGCACGAAAAAGAGGCAAAAAAGTGACCAAAGCAAAACCTGTTGCTGCTGCACCTTCCAATTCATCAACAGGTCTGATTTGATTAATTATGATATGTTTGCATCAAGAATTGATTTACCCTATTTAGTTGATTTTGTAACCTTTTTTATTTATGTATAATTGTAGAACATCCTCCAGAGCAGCAAGCAAAGGGAAAAGGCAAGCCTGGTGCCAAGAAGGTTGCTGCAGCTAAAACGGTGAGTGCATCTCTACTGATTTGTTTATGAACCATAACTTCTAGGTTGTTAAGAAGTTAACATTACCTGAAAATTGATTTCTCAGAAAGAAAAGGCTGCTGCTGTAGATCATGTTGTAGAAGAAGACGATATTCCTGAGCTAAGAGAACGTCTTGCTGCATATCACTTGGATTCCTCTCCTGAAAAATCTGCTGGTGAATTGTCATTATTTAAACTTAAAATGCTACAAATTGCATTGCATCTTTTGCTCCTGAGCTAAAAGAATGACTTGTTTCCTATTGTTTTTACAGAGATGGAAACTGATGCACCTGAAGCTGCTGCTGCTGCTGCTGCTACCAAGAAACCATTGGCTGAAGTAGAAGATATCTCAGACGATGATGAAACTTCTGAACCTGTTAAAAAGGGAAGGGGTAGACAAGCAGGCCGCAAGGGAGCACCTAAGGAAGTAACAAAGAAGAGAGGTCCTGCAAGTAAGAAATCGCAAGCTGGCCAAAAACTGATAACTGATAGCTTCAACTTGAAGGTTTCAGATTCAGCAATAGAGACATCACCCGATAAGAAGGTGAGGAGGATGAGGCCTTCGCCTTTCAACAAGAAAAGTGGGTCTGTTTTGAACACAGGAGAGTCTTCATCTTCTTCTCTTGACAGCGCACAGAATCTTGATTCAGCTATGAATAGCATAGATGAAGGGAATGAGGTTGTTGTGCCCAGAAGGGGAAGACCACAACGCACAAACAAGAAGCAGATGACGTACGTGCTGAGTGACTCTGACAGTGACGAGGCTCAGAAGCTATCTGATGATGATGTTACTGAAGCTGAGGAAGAGGATGATGATTCAGATTTTGAATAGGCCTTTTAACTAGATTTGAAGGAAAATGTTTTTATTTTCCAGGCTGCAATTAATTTAAGATTAACGATTAGTGCCGAACAATCAATTATTGTGATGGTCTGAACAAGTACATATTGATTAACCAAAAATTGTTGTTAGTTGTTCATATACAGGGTACTTTGTGTCATTGTGTGAAAGTGGTGGATTTCAATTGTTTTAATTTAAATTTATATGAGAAAGTTAAGAAAGATCATCCAAAAGATGGGGAGCTTCTTCAAGAATCAAGCCAAACAATTAAAGCAAGTCTATTCTCAAACCATCAAAAAGAGATTTGAGAACTTTATGTTTCAGCTTGTCTTGCACTCTTGCCCCCTCATGTGTAGCTGCGGTGGAACTAGTACTTTTGCTTTCATGGTGAATGTTCGTACTTCATTTATTTGAATAGTTTGGTCTCAGACAATAACAATAACACGACTCGCTAAGGAATTACTTGAGCTTGGTACAAAATTCAACTCAAACCCGAGTTCGACTGGATAATCCTATTTTGAAATTCAAAATTACTACTTTACAAGTTGAAAAATATTAAATTAAATAAAAAATGCTTTTACCAATCACTTATCTTTAGGCTTTAATATATATGTATAATATGTAAAAAAAACATAACAAAATATAAGAAAAATTGTCGGAAACAACCTTTTAAAAATATTTTTTTCGTCAAGAAAAACTTTTAAAAATTTTTTGCCGAGAGAAACCTTAAATTAATTTTTTTTTCAGACGTTGACTTGCTTCTTTCTCCTATTTACACTCGTTTTTTTTTTTTTTTCCCTCCAATTATAAAGTATAAACAAAGAGATCCAACCTCCTATTTTTTCACTCTTTTATGTGATTCAACCTCAATCCATTAATAGGACTTCTAACATCATCCAAAACACTATTTCCATTATCACTAACCCCATTACTTTCCCGAATTAACCCCAAATGAAGAAAATCCAAATGGAATTCTATCACAATGAATTCTAATTGTCTTATTAAAACCAGTCAAAATCCTCTTGGAAGAGATTGTGGGGAAGAAAAAGGAAAAAAGGGAGTGCAAGTAGGAGAAAGAAGTGAGTCAACGCCAGTCAATATCGGAAAATGACTCCAAGGTTTCTTGTTGGAAAAAAAATTTTGTTTAAGGTTTCTCCTCGCAAATTATTTTAAAAGGTTTCTGTTGGCAAAAAAATATTTTAAAAAGGTTTCTTCTGGCAATTTTTCCTAAAATATATTGAGTTTTTCGCGAGCTTTTCAAGTCGAGCTCATTATTGATTGACTCAACTTGTTATTATCTCGAGCTGAACTCATATGAGTCGAGCTTTGACCAAGCCGGTCTCGAGTACCTCACAAGTACCATAATCAACCCCTAGGTGCAGGCACAATGGGACTTGCGCCAAGATCCTTTCTTCTCCCTCCCCGCCCCCTTCATTTTTTATAAGGTTTTGATGGTAGTGGATGTGTGGTGGTTAGGTGGTTGTGTGGTGCGATGAGTGGTGGTAGGGTGGTGCAGCTAGTGGTGGTGCGGTGTCGGTATGTTGATAGAATGATAGTAGGGCGGTAGGTAATAGTTTGGGAGAGAAGGGTAATATAATCCATATTGACTTATTGACTGAGAACATGTAAAATAACTTGAATTTGAGTTTTTTCAAATGGGTTTGGACTTTGTTTGGTTCATCATAGGAAGTAATTTTTCATACCAAATTATATTTCATGAGAATTTTTTTTCTTGCTAGCTAATCACTTGGGAATGTAAAATTGATTGGCTGACACCTTGAGACTATGAAAATTTATAATTCCTAGGAAATAACTTCTTGTGTTTTATAGGAATTCACTCATCATGGGAAGACTTGGTGATTTAATTCCCATGATATGTATGTTGAAATTTACAATTTTCTTGGAAATTTTATTTCGTTGGAATTATTCTAACCAAACACAACATACTTTAGTTATTTCCTAGAAGTGTCCATTTTCATGAGAAATAACCTCCAACCAAACAATCACCTCGCGCGTCATTTTATTGTGGGGACAAACAAGACCAAAAAATGCTCTACCTTATCCATATATTTAAGTGGTCTTTGTAAACTTGTCATAAAAGATAATTTGCTCCAAACATTGTTTGAATGTGATACCACCAATAATCCTTCTTATTGTGCCCCAAAATTTTATGCTAACATTCATTTCAATATTCTTTCCCTCTATTAGTCACTTAGCTATATTCACATGGCTACAATATGCATGAGCTATTGCCTCATCATCAAAAACCAAGAAATGAAAGAACATAAGATCATAGGCATCCCCAAAACTTTGATCCCATATTCTTGCCATACCAATAAGTTATCAGATGATGATTTGAATGGCAAAAAAGAGAAGAAAGGGAAGTCATTATCGACACTCCGAGCTTTAAACGGAGTGTCGAAATTAAGTGATAAGTTGAAGGAGACTTTGAGTCCAAAACAAAAGGGAGACTGGAAAGATGTGTTGCTAATGAGCTTGTCCTTTGGTGTATATGTGTACATTTCTCAGAAGATTGTTTGTGCATATTGTGCATGGATGTCTATGCTTAATCATTCATGGTAGAGCTGTTACATGCCTGTACTTCTGCATTATTATTATCAGGGGAATTGTTGAATTATAGTGTAGTTCTTAATTTGTGTATTACTACGAATGTTATTAGTCATGAAGTTTATACTTCTTATCAATAATACAACTGTACGTCTTGTTATGCGCCAGCTTGGTTAAATGTGTTTATCATGAACACTTGAACAGGAAGATTATTGGTGATGGTTAACCTCGCGCTTGCAACTTGTTAAGTGACATAAATTTCAGGCTGCTGCTAACTCGCGATTATCATGAATTCATGATGAACAATGGGACTGTAGATGGCACACACAATCCCATGCTTAGATTAGTTAATCGACATAAGTTTGAGGTTTTGCTGAATTGTGGTGATCATTAGCTTGGATATTTTAGGTTGTATAGAATCTGCTGCAAAAGCTGGCAATTTAGATGAAAGGCATGGAGTTGTACCAAGACTAGAAGAGGATATGAGATGCTGCGTATATAACTCTACATAAATTGAAGAGTAGTTGATGCATATCAAAATTGGGGTATTCCCAGTTTCTCAACAAAATCACAAGTTTTTAAAATAAGAATCATTTATGTTTGTTGATTATTGTACTTTGGATTCAGTTCAGGGATACATGATGCGACAATAATAATAAGAGATCAAATGATACATTACAAGTATATCAGCACTAAAAGGCAAAGTAGATGTCAGCTGCATTCTAAAATCTTACAGCAAAACAAGTTACCAGGGAGTAACAGGTTTAGCAGACATTGGACAACAATTTCCACAGAATAGCAGGAAATCGAGATATCCTTATACATGAATACAGGTTTCAGACATTTCACGACTGAAAAATCATCCTGGCTTAACTTAAACTCAACTACCGACAGTTTAAAGAACAAAAATAACTAGTTAGTCACATTTTTCTGACTTTAGCTTAAAAAGCCTATAGAATAGTGAGATCAACCAGTGCCAAAAGATGGCCAACCAATTACTTCTCTGAGGCTTGGGTTCAGGTCTTGCTCCCAGCATTCCTTTGTACATTTCCTTCTGCTTCTGATAGACGGCCTTTTCATGTTCAGCAAGCAACCGCAGCTCCCTGGTAATTGCTTTGTCATCAGGAGCATATTTACGGGCCTTCAGCAGATCTTCTCTTGCCGCTTCAGTTTGCCCTAGTTCAGCCCTTGCTTTTCCTCGTCTATACAAAGCTTTGACATTGTTTGCATCCTCAGCTAGGACCTAATATCAAATCATCCAGTAAGAAATGTGGCATGCTACAGGAAACTTCACCGATAGTAGTATTGTGAAGCAGTGAAGAGTAACAGACCTAGCTTTTACCAGAAAAATC
This sequence comes from Suaeda aralocaspica, assembly GCA_016808085.1. Lineage (NCBI taxonomy): Eukaryota > Viridiplantae > Streptophyta > Magnoliopsida > Caryophyllales > Amaranthaceae > Suaeda > Suaeda aralocaspica. The sequence goes on along the minus strand of PYUH01000062.1, from coordinate 1,825,371 downwards.
TGAATCTGATGTTATTTTTGGTTAAGATACGCCAAATAATAGCTTTGTGCACAACCCCAAAATTTAAAACCTTAGTTTGCAGATAACAGCGCATACTGACGCATGAATAGCTCCAAGGTTTATTGGCCCACAGGAACCCACTATAGAGGGCGGGATGGGATGTTGGACTGTATGTTTAGGGAAAATGCAATGATAAAAGCTATGAACACCAAAAACATTTCTCTGTCCAGGAACTAGAATCTAAGGTCACTCTATCACACGAATTTATCAGGGTAGGCAAGGTACTCACAGTGCTGCAGTGCATGATGGCACTCTCATATTCCTGGAGCTTTATGTAACATGCAGCCAGGTTGAGATGACAAGGATTCTTGACGGCCATAGCCATATCATGATACTTCCCAAACAGCTGGAACATAAAGTCATCTCCCATGTATGCTATTGCCTGCAGCATCAAGATCAAAAGAAAACAAATTGAATGATTTATTAACATGAGAAAGAACAAAAGCCAGAAATATAATACAGAAATAGTGACCAAAGAATAACCATTTCATACTGTTGCATAGCCTCCTCCAGTTTCTCCTCCTTGAATAAATCATTGCCATCCATCCTTCGTCGATCTGCAGCACTAATTCTTTCCTCAACTGTCATGTCACTACGTGGTTTACCCTGTATTCATGCAATCATATAAGATAAAATAGAAAATTATATGGAGTACAAATTAGATTTGGAAATTGTAGCATAGAATTAAATATTCATATTCATATGATTACATACTTCTTTGGTTTCATCAAAACCAAGGAGTTCGACTTCATATATAATGTCTGCCTTGGGTGGAACATTCGGAAAGGAAAAGCTTCCTTCCTCCCCGTAAGCTAGCTCCCAGCCCACATGTAATAAGGCACGTTCTCCCGACTTCATATTTGATATACCAATTGCTAAGCCTTCCAATACTTTCTTCTCTGTCAAAGAAGGAATATCTGGTTATTGTAAAGACTCACAGTAATCAAGGTCAACTTAGCATTAACAACTCAAACTTGTCAACTATTTGTGAGTATGACCATAAAAGTTCACATACCATACAATCACCTTCAACATTATGTTTAACAATAGGAAGGAGATGAGGGACTCAAGTACTCAACAGTCGGTTGGTTCAAAAGGCAAAATCCAGCACATATGCATGTGTTGCACAACAGGCCAACAATCCAGGACCAGGGTTGTGACTACTGAATACTTGCTTGAATGCAAAAGTGTAAACTCAAATGAAAAAGATGGTAACAATTAAAGAAAGTGAAAGATACCTCACCGTAGCAGGTCCTTAAGCTTTCAAACAGTTGTCACATGATTCAAATGACCCTCAAGTGCCTTACATAGTTTACATTCATCTTTTCACCAAGTAATAGGATTACATACTATTAGTATATTTCTCTAGAAACCTAGAACACCTAGCAAGGTGTTTCAGCAATCAGCATATTACCTTGAATTGCAACCAGTTCCTACAAAGCAAAGTTGCAGCATGTGCTAATATTGAAAATGCACTGCTAGCTACTTGATGAAAATTACTGTATAAAAAAAAGAGATTTCCAATATATAATAGCATAAATGTCAAAGGAAGAAATTCAATTGTTGTGACGGAAACTATTCACAGCATAACAAAGGAAGCATAGTTGGCAAATCTAGCTAGATGATTCATGAAGCTTATTGCAGAAACAAGCAAAATATTAAGCAGCATTAAGAAGGACATACCTTTTCCTAAAACTAGCTCTATCGGTCGTTGCTCCTGCCATGTGTCTTCAAACTTGTGTTGCGTGCTCTCAGTCCAAGCCCTGTAATGCACTATCAGAATGGACGAAAACTTTACTGTTAGATGGCAGAATTTGATGGTTGACTCTTCCCTACTAGAGTACTTTGCTCAGGAAATTTGTATGACTAGCCATCCAAACAACATAAAAAGATGCAATAATAGGCGCCTATATAGTCAACAAATTTACATGATAGGTTAAACTTTCAAAAACAAACTCACTTGCATTTGAAATATGCAAGTCTAACTAATTAGCTATCCAGAAAATTACATTGATAAGTGGAAGTCTAATTATCTGAACAGAATTCAAATAATTAAATGAACATTGAAAGTTCAAAGAGCAAAGCTGTAAATTCCACATGGAACATCTAAGTGGTAAGGTTTAAAACTCTATTACTAATACCCAATATCCTACTTACAACGTCTGGATATAAAAATATAGAATACACAGAGAGCTCATGCCTTCATGAGTCATGATGAGATAATACTACCATTATCGAGTGTCGCATATGTTTTGTTTACAAGATGGTGAGGGTAAATGTAAATCAGTCTCATAGTTACAAAGTGAACTATCATTTTCGAAGAACGCAAATTCAATTAAAAAAAAAAAAAAAACTTGATAGAGGCAAAGAAATGTACCAAAGCAAGTGGAATATTTGGATGGTTTTTCTCCATGGCCTTCCTTAATAATTTGCTTGGTAACTTTCTCATGAAGAACTACAACTTCAGCATCCACTTTAGGGGGTACATTACCATCTTGATGAGGTTCACCATGGACAAATGCAGCCGACTCGGCAACTACATCACTCTCTTCATCTTCACCTATAAATTAGTATAGCAATTAAAGACGTCTAATATACTGTTTTAGTTCGTTCGAGTTAAATGATATATTGTCTCGAAAGCTCGACTCTTGAGATCAATGTTCCACAGAAAAAGATACAACTATCATAAAGATGGCCAATCAGGTATCCATACTTCAACTTTCAATTTCAATTCAATTAAATAATCAATGTCATGAATAATCAAAAACAAAATTTACTACATACAAGCTCAAAATGCAACCCTCAAATACCAGATTTTTAACACAAAGATCATAATTTAACCCCACATAAATCTAGGATAATCATAAATTTCATGGTAGAATAATCAAGCATAAACATATTTCAAGCAAAAAAAAAAAAAAAAAGAAAAGGCATTTACTTTACCTTGTGGTAGATTATGTTGGTCCAAAACATCCTCCATTTCTCTTCAATATTAACCTATTAAACAAACCCAATTCAAATTTTACATTTTGCTAAATACCCAATTAATAAAAACAATTGTTTTATTAAAAATCTGAACTTGTAGTAATTGGGTAATCAAAAAAATGCAAAAGATCCTAACTTTCAAGCAAATAATACATTTATGGTAGAATTTAACTCAATTTCAGCAATATTTCTAGTAAATTACAGTCTATAATTTGGAAATTAGGGAAAATTGAGAAGAGTTGTTACTAAAATTGAACTCAATTAAAGCAGTAAAAGTACATAAATATAAATGATGATGAATGCAAACTATTATACCTGGATCTCCTGATAATCGAATTACTGCAACAAGAAACTGAAGAATAGGTTAATTTGAATATAACAGAATAATTCTTTGTAAATTGAAAACCCTTGATTTGGGAATTTTCGATTGAAGAAGATGGGAAGGGAGTGAGGGAGTAGAGGCACAAATTTATATCTCTTACCAAACACTGAATTTTCTTTAGTCAACTTTTATAGTAGTGTATTTTTGCGGAATTTTATTAATTTATTTATTAATTTTTAAGAACAAATAAAATTGTTTTTGTAAGTTTCACCATATCCTTGGAAGAGAGTTCATATAGTTAGAACTTTTCTCAAAGTAAATAGGCTTTAAAACAATTAACTATAGCAATTATACAGATAACTAGCTTTAAAAGTCAAGTAATTATCCAAAAGTATTTGCAACTTACACATGGCATGTATTATTTAAGAAATATATAGTCATGACTCAATCAATACTCAGTCTAATACCATCTATAGTCATGACTCATGAGTGGTTCAATATAAAAGATGGTTAGGATGGTGACGTGTGATTCAAACTAGTTGATGATGGTAGTTAGAATTAGGAGGATGACAATGATTTAAACGTGGTGGTGGTGATAATGAGTGGTTCAATGTAGACAAAGATTGTGAATTTGGCAAAAGTGATGGTGGTTTGGATTCATTGGTTGTAAATTTTTCAAATTTGGGTGTTAATTGGTCGAATTTGATGGTGATAGTGCTAATTTTCCATGTTTGAAGTAGTAAAATTTATTTGATATCAAGCTTTACCAATAATAAAAGTTTAATATGTAGAAACTATTACGTCCGTTTTTTCTAATTGCAACAATTAAGTATTTTTGTGAGAGATTAAATATCCAATTGCTACTATAAAAAAAAAAAAAAAAAAAAACGAGGGGATATTATATTTCAAATTAAAAAAATAAACAAGTGTAACTAAGAACAAGATTAAGCAAAAGGTCAACCCCCCACACACAAATACACAAACACCCAAAAGATGAACCATGTCCATGAGTGATGATGAGTCCACATGATAAACCAAGGGCAAAATAGTCCATCAACCAAACCATAACCTCTTAACCTCACAAAAGTCAAAACCCAAAAATAAAAACACAAAGCTAATTCATACCCTCATATAATAAAAAAAATCAAAAACACAAAAACAAAACCCCCTCCCCCCCCCCCACTCAACTCAACTCAACTAACTCAAAAAAAAAAAAAAAAAAAAAAAAAAAAAAATTTCCCTTCTCTTTCCTCCCTCCCCCCTCAACCTTATCTTATGATATGGCATTTCACGTCGCTTGTCCAATTACATGGTAAACCTCTCTCTTAATCTCCTTTCTCTCTTAACTCTTATACTTAAAACCTCTCTTTCCATTCTTCTTCTTTACTTCCCCCCCCACCCACCCCCTTCTCTCTTTCTTCAATCAGCGTTTCGCTCTTTTTTTTTTTTTTTCAATAATCCCCTCTTTTTCTCTCTCTAACGCGATTTGATTTGATTTGATTTGGGTTTTTTTTTTCAGCAAGCGGATTTGTTTCTGTACGTTAGGGTTTCCGAAGACGAGTATCAAAACCGCTGAATTATGGGATGAATTTTCAAAGATTCATGAGTTTTTGAAAGATCCTTGGATTATTAGGGTTAAAGATGGTGCTACTATTCAAGTTCCTGTTCCTAAGATTGTTGTTCCTCCTCCTATTCCTCCTCCTCCGCCTGCTGACGATGCTGCTGCTGAGGAGTTGTTGTCTGCTCAGACTAAGCGTGTTGCTTTGCAGAAGAAGGCTGCTGTTGCGTCTTTGGCTGCCGAGGATTTCGCTAGGCGGTTCGAGTCTGGTTCTTTGCTGGTAATACATTCATTGCTGTTTTTTGATTGGATTCTGCGTGTTTTCGGTCGGAACGAGTGTTGTTTTTTTTTAATCATTCAAGTGTTATTGGTTGATGTTGACATTTGATTAGTTATGATTGTGGTTGTGTTTGTTGATTGGAATGAAAAGATTGCGTTTTTTTATTGTAATTGATGTTGAGAGATGACATTCATATGGTTCACATGCTATTCAATGATATGTAATAGTGGTATTTGATAGGGAATTACAGGTTTAGGGTTCGATTTCGATCAATTGGATGGTCGGTTTGCTACAATTTGATTGTGAGGGGTGAGGTTTTTACTTATAGTTGAGGATTTAGAGTGAGAAGTGTTGATTTAGTCGATAATTGAATAAGTTGATATGATTTGGATGGAGAAAGTCGGAGTTCAAACTATGCTCTTGTTGTGTTAATTTGTATGATTTTAGTTTTAGAGATTGAAGGGTGAATTGTGGGAAAAGGAGGGCAATAATGGCATTAGTGTAGGAAGCTAAGGAAGAAACTCATAGCTAAGTTATAGTACAATCTACAATGTGATGTTTCAAGATGATGACCGATGTGTAATTTGAGCCTATTAAGGTCATTGGTTGACTTATTTTGAGTTTTGTGTTTTAGATATTCTTCCCTAGTAAGGGTATTGGTTCACTTATTTTGTCCGTGTTTGACCATATCTAGTTCTGAATTGCCACGTTATATTGGACTTCAACAATTTAAGATCGATTGCTGCAAGGATACATTTTTTTGCCATCTTTTATTTTCCGGCCTTACTGAAAGAGTGAACATGTTTAGTTGTGATCAATTGTATATTGCAATTGCAAATGCATGGATAATTATTTACCAGCAATATCAACATTAATAGCTTTTGAATAACAAGTATGTGCTGTTCATAAGACTAAGAAACAGTAATATTCTTTGTCTGACAAAATTTATCACTTTTTTTGTACGAAAGCCTTGTAGCTTGCCCCTACCTGTCGACTGTCTCAGTGCTGTGACCGGTGAGTATGTGGATGGTTGCTTTTGATGATGATTTATAAATTGATTGATTCTCCTTCTCACTTTTTTTTAATGATGAAGAACTCCACTCTTGCTCCCTTTTCTTCGTCATATTCTTATTGTTGTTCTTCGAGATCCCTCACGGGGGGGGGGGGGGGGGGG